>JPFL01000655.1:0-22376 GCA_000733385.1 Paramecium biaurelia
AATTTTAATGTAGCAAAGAATAATAATGAAATTACTGCTTTGCCAGATGATAATAGAGATCAAATTATTGGAAATGTAATTAGAAGAGTAGGCGAAAGATTAGATTCTTTTTATTTAGTAGAATATGCGGGAGTAGACCCAAATAATGGAGATGCATTGTTTTATAAAAACACTTTAAATCCAGATGGTTCATTAGATAAAACTAAAACCAATGATTACAGCGAAGCTCAAAGAATAATTGCAGGAAGCTCTACTCCTGATTGGATAGCAGGTTTAACCAACACAGTAGAATACAAGAATTTTGATTTCTCTTTTACATTCTACGGAGAATTCGGAGGGAATTTATACAATTCTGGAGGTAAATTCATGTCTACTTCAGCAAGTAATGGATATGATAACCAAACGGTAGATCAGATGAACCGTTGGCAAAATCCTGGTGATATTACCAATGTGCCTCAAGCAAGATTAGGAAAAGGAAATGGAGTAGAAGAATCTACAAGATATTTAGAAAAGAACGATTTTGTTAGATTGAGAAATTTAAGCTTAGGTTATACTTTTAATAAAAATTTAACTTCATCAATTGGAGTTAATAAGCTTAGACTATATGTGTCTGCTATCAATGTACTCACTTTTACAAAATATAGTGGTTACGACCCAGAAGCAAGATCAGATACAAATAGAGGCGGAGGTGGTTCTACATTTTATTCAGCACCACCAGCTAAAACGGTAACTTTTGGTATTAATGTTAATTTTTAAAACTAAACAAATGAAAAATTTAAAATATTTAATTTTAACCATATCAAGTCTTTTTCTGTTGACATCTTGTGATAGAGAATTAGACATAAATCCTGAACAAGGAATTGATACTGAAACAGCAATTTCAACTCCAGAAGGAATTCAGCAAATTCTAATTGGAGCTTATGCAAACACTGGAGATGGTGACCTTTTCGGAGGAGATTTACAAATTTATGCTGATCTTCTAGCAGATGACAGTTACTTGTATTGGTGGGGAACTTATGCAGAATTAGGAAATATTCACGAAAAAAATATTATATCTGATAATGTTTATGTAAGAGATACTTGGGGTAGAGCTTATAAAGTAATTAATGCTACAAATGTTATATTAGAAAATCTTAGCGTAGTAAAGGATGCAGATGACAAAAAAAGAATTGAAGGTGAAGCAAAATTCTTAAGAGCATTAAACTATTTTGAATTAGTAAGATTCTTTGGTAAACAATATGAAGCTGGTAAAAATAATACACAATTAGGGGTTCCTATTGTTCTTAAAACTGTTACAGATTTTAATGGAGATTTATCTGTTGCTCGAAATACAGTAGAGGAAGTTTACACTCAAGTAATTAAAGATCTAAACGAATCAATAGCTAATTTGCCTGCGGAAAATTCTTTTTATGCAGATACTTACTCTGCAAAAGCACTTTTGTCAAGAGTTTATCTTCAAAAACAAGACTACACCAATGCCAGAAATATAGCAAATGATGTAATTGAAAACAGTGGTAAGTCATTAATGACAAATTATAAAGATGCTTTCAATACTTCAGAAAACATAAGTGAAGATCTGTTCGCAATGCAAGTAACATCTCAGTCAGGAGAAAATGATTTAATTACTTTTTATGCAGATGAACCACAAGGTGGAAGAGGAGGAGATATTTCTCTTACTGAAGATTATTTAAATTTATTCGAGACAGATGATGTTAGAGGGTCTTTCTATTACTATAATTACTATGATGATGTTCTTACAAGTAAATACACCAATCAATATGGTAATATTCATGTAATTAGATTAGCGGAAATGTATTTGATTAGAGCAGAGTCAAATTTCAGACTGAATACTTCTTTAGGAGCAACTCCTTTAGATGATGTTAATACAATAAGAAGAAGAGCTCACGCATCAGAATTATTATCAGTTACATTAGATGATATTTTGACAGAAAGAAGAAGAGAACTTGCGTTTGAAGGCTTCTTAATACATGATGTTAAACGTACTAAAGGAAACGTAGGCTCCTTAAGCTGGAATAGCGATGAATTGGTTTTTCCTATTCCTTTAAGAGAAATCCAGGTGAATAAAAAACTGGTTCAAAACCCTGGATACAACTAATATTTAGAAAATAATAAAAAAGAAAGTCAGCAATATTTTGCTGACTTTTTCAATAAATAAAAATACAAAAAACCTCCCAAAAATGAGAGGTTTTCGTGTGACCAAAAATTAACAATAATCATTAGTTGATCCTTCCATTTTTTATTTCGTCTACAATTTCTGGATTGAGTAGGGTAGAAATATCTCCGAAGTTGCTGAAATCTCCTTCGGCAATTTTTCTTAAAATTCTACGCATAATTTTTCCAGAACGTGTTTTTGGCAGGCCAGAAACAAACTGTATTTTATCTAATTTAGCTATTGGACCGATGGTATCAGAAATAAGCATATTGATTTCTTTTCTCAAGTGGTCTTTGTCTCTGCTTTCACCAGTTTCTTTTAGAATGACAAATCCGTACAATGCATTTCCTTTAATATCATGAGGGAAACCTACAATTGCAGATTCTGCAACAGCAGGGTGTAAGTTGATGCTGTCTTCAATTGGCGCAGTTCCTAAATTATGTCCAGAAACGATGATTACATCATCTACACGACCTGTAATTCTATAATATCCTGTTTCGTCTCTTAATGCGCCATCTCCTGTGAAATATTTACCAGGGAAAGCAGTGAAATAGGTTTCTTTATATCTTTGATGGTCGCCCCAAATTGTTCTGGCAATTCCTGGCCAAGGAAAACGGATGCAAAGATTTCCATCTACTTGATTTCCTGTAATTTCATTTCGTTTTTCATCCATTAGAACTGGTTGAATTCCCGGAAGTGGAAGGGTAGCGTAAGTTGGCTTAGTTGGCGTAACAAAAGGAAGTGGAGAAATCATAATTCCGCCTGTTTCTGTTTGCCACCAAGTATCTACAATTGGGCATTTTTTCTTGCCAACATGGTCATTATACCAGTGCCAAGCTTCGTCATTAATAGGTTCACCTACTGAACCAATAACTCTAAGACTTGATAAATCATGTTTTTCAACCCAAGAAGAAGATTCTTTAGCCAAAGAACGAATCGCAGTAGGAGCGGTGTAGAATTGCGTTACTTTATGCTTTTCAATCACAGCCCAGAAACGGTCTGGCTCTGGATAAGTAGGAACGCCTTCAAAAATAACCGTAGTTGCACCGTTAGTTAGAGGTCCGTAAAGAATGTAAGAATGACCAGTAATCCAACCAATATCTGCAGTACACCAATAAATATCATTTTCTTTATAATTGAAAACATTTTTAAAAGTATAACCGGTGTAAACCATGTAACCAGCAGTAGTGTGCAACATTCCTTTTGGTTTTCCTGTAGAACCAGAAGTGTAAAGAATGAATAATGGATCTTCTGCATCCATAATTTTGGTAACGAAATCAGCAGAAGCTTTTGGATAATAATCATCTAACCAAACATCTCTTCCTTCTTTCATTTTTACTTCGGTGTTGGTTCTTTTTACCACCAATACTTTTTCTACAGAAGGTGTTTTTTCTACGGCTTCATCGATGATTCCTTTTAGGTCAATGGCTTTGTTTCCTCTGTAACTTCCGTCTGAAGTGATAATCATTTTGGCTTCGCAGTCATTCACTCTAGAAGTTACCGCAGAAGCAGAAAATCCAGCGAAAATAACAGAATGTACAGCACCCATTTTAGCACAAGCCAACATGGTAACCGCCAATTCTGGAATCATCGGTAAATAAATACAAACTCTGTCTCCTTTTTTTACACCCAATTCTGTTAGCACATTCGCCATTTTGCAAACTCTCTCGTGAAGTTCACGATAAGAAATATATTGTGCTTCCTCATTTGGATCGTTAGGTTCCCAGATAATCGCGGTTTTATCACCTCTTTCTGCCAAATGTCGGTCTAAACAGTTTTTGGTAATATTGAGTTTTGCACCTTTAAACCATTCGATTTTGGCTTCTTCCATGTCAAATTTTACCACTTTGTTCCAGCGCTGATACCAAACAAAATTTTCATCTGCAATTTTGTCCCAGAATTTCTTAGGATTCTTGATTGATTTTTTGTACTGCTTGAAATAATCAGGCAAATCGTGAATTACATAATTTTTCATATCAAATTTTAATTTTTTAGATTCCTTTTGTAAGGAAAGTATCTTTATTTTCTATATTCTTCGAATTTTTCTTGAAGTTCACCAATGATTGCTTCATCATCTATAGTAGAAGGAATTTGGAATTCTTTTCCGTCTAACATGGTTCTGATAAGTTTTCTCAAAATTTTTCCACTTCGAGTTTTTGGGAGTCGTTTTACCACGACAATGTTTCTTAATGCGGCAACTGCTCCAATTTTTTCTCTAACCAATGCTACGACTTCTTTTTCCACTTCGGTTTCAGAAATTTGAGTTCCAGATTTTAAAACCACCAATCCGAAAGGAATTTGACCTTTTAAATCGTCTTCTATTCCTACTACACAGCATTCTGCAACATCTTTGTGCCCAGAAACGGCTTCTTCCATTTCTGCAGTAGAAAGTCGGTGTCCTGCTACATTAATGATGTCATCTACTCTTCCTGTGATGAAAATATATCCGTCTTCATCTCTGATGGCGCCATCTCCAGAAAAATAATATCCCGGGAATTTTGCCAAATAACCATAGTGGAATCTTTCGTAATCTCCCCAAATTCCCATTAAAGCTCCTGGAGGAAGCGGTAGTTTTATCACCAAATAACCTTCATGGTGTGCTTCTAGTTCATAACCTTCTTCGTCAAAGATTTTAATGTCATAACCTGGTATTGGTTTTCCAGCGGAAGCACGTTTTACGCCATCATCTTCTACACCACGCATCAGTGATAACATAGGCCAACCAGATTCTGTTTGCCACCAATGGTCAATAGGAGTAATGCCTACTTTTTCTTCGTACCAGTCTAACGTGGCTACATCACATCTTTCACCCGCTAAAAACTGGGTTCTGAAATGGGATAAATCGTATTTTTTGATGAATTCACCATCTGGATCTTCTTTTTTAATCGCTCTAATAGCAGTAGGCGCGGTAAACATTACAGAAACTTTGTATTCAGAGAGAATTCTCCAAGTAGTTCCTGCATCTGGCGTCATAATCGGTTTTCCTTCGAAAATAATAGAGGTATTTCTGTTGATGAGCGGTCCGTAAATAATGTAACTGTGACCAACTACCCAACCAATATCTGAAGCTGCCCAGAAAACTTCGCCGGGTTTTGCGCCATAAATTTTTTCAATGGAAAATTTAAGTGCGGTAGCATAACCACCTGTATCACGAACTACACCTTTCGGTTTTCCTGTAGTTCCTGAGGTATAAAGAATATAAAGTGGGTGCGTAGATTTTACGGGGACACAATCTGCAGGTTCTGATTTTTCTAACAATTCTTGAAAATTGGTCAGTTGAGGTTCGTTTTCCCAATCTACTTTATTGCCCCAAAGTTGACGGTCAAAAACCACAATATGTTCAGGTTTATGGGCAGCCATTTCATAAGCTTCTTTCACGAAAGGCAAATAAGGAATTCTCTTTTTTACCTCTACACCAGCACTTGCTGTAATAATTGCTTTTGGATTACAATCATCTATTCTAATGGCTAATTCATGTGGCGCAAAACCTCCAAAAACTACAGAATGAGTGATTCCTAATCTAGCACAAGCGAGCATTGCATAAGTAGCTTGAGGAATCATAGGCATATAAATAATGGCATTGTCGCCTTTTTTTAATCCTAACGATTGCAAACCTCCCGCGAATTTTGATACATTTTTTTTTAACTCGTTAAAAGTAATTTTCTGTTTCGTATCCGTAACAGGGGAGTCGTAAATGTAGGCAACTTGGTCACCATAACCATCTTCTATGTGCTTATCTATGGCGAGATAACATGCGTTCAACTCTCCATCTGCAAACCATACAGGATAGTTGTTTTCTCCTTGAGAAAGAATCGTTTGAGGTTTTTTGAACCAATGAATTTGGTCGGCTTGTTCTGCCCAAAATTGTTCCTTGTTTTCAATACTGTTCAAGAACATTTCATGCGCTTTCATAATTTTAGATTTTTTTGGATTTAGATTTCAGATTTTACACTGAAACAATTAATATTTTGTAGATTTTTTTAAATTTTAAGCTAACAATTCTTCTACTTGCTGAACCAGTTTCTTGATAGAGTAAGGCTTGGTAACATAAGCATCAGCTCCTAGACTCAATCCTTTTTCTATGTCTGTAGGATTAGTTTTTGCAGATAAGAAAATGACTTTACATTGATTGAGTTTTTCTTGTTTTTTTATTTCTTGCAACGTGGTGTAACCATCTACATTGGGCATCATGATATCGAGTAAAATAATATCTGGTGTTTCTTCCTTTAATAATTCTAAAACTTCCGAGCCATCTCTTGCGATGAAGACTTCATAACCTGCTTTTCGGAAGGTGTATTCTAAGGTCATGATGATTTTGTGTTCGTCGTCTGCTATAAGTATCTTTTTCATTTTTATTTTAGATTTCAGATGTTAGACATCAGATTTTAGATTTTTAAATTTATTTTAAAACTGTAAATCATTTTTTGAATTTCATTTAATTCTGATAATAAAATGTTTACTTTTTCTTCTTTTAATATTTCTAGTTCTTTAATTAAAATAAGTTGTGTTTGGAGTTCAAAAGAAGAACCATTTGCGATTCCTAAAAAATGATTGAACTCGGTATTGCTATTTCTACCAGCGCCTTCTGCAATATTCGAAGGAATAAAAATGGCCGCTCTTTTTATTTGAGAAATTAATCCAAATTTTTCTTCATGGGGTATCTCTGTACATGCTAAATATATATTTTTTGCGAGTTGAATTGATTTTTGCCAAAAAATTAATTTTTCAAATTGATGCATGGTTATTTTATGTTTTTAATAATTGATATTCTTATATCTAATATCTCAAATCTCATGTCTCAAAATAATGTTAAAAACCACACCAATTTCTTTATTTTCTGCGGAGATTTCACCTTTGTGCGCTTCTATAATTTTTTTGCAAATGGCTAATCCTAATCCTGTTCCTATGGGTTTTCTAATGTTTTGATTTTTGGATTGATAAAACTTATCGAAAATCAGTTCTATATCTTCTTCAGGGATTTTTTTACCCGTGTTGAAAATGCTGATGTTCAGTTGACCATCTTTTTCTATAAATTTAGTTTGAATCATGCCACTTTCATCCGTGAATTTGTAAGCATTTCCTAAAATATTCTGAAAAACTTGAATCATTCTGGCTTCATCATATTCGTATTCTTTTTGGTTTAATAAATCAATTTCAGAATGGTGAATATTTTTCTGTTGAATCAAATGCTGAATAGGTTTCAATGCTTTGTGATAAGTCTCTACAATATTATTTTTCTGGATATTGAGTTGAATAATTCCTGATTCTAACTTGTCTAAATACAGAATATCATTGATGATTTCGTTCAATCGGTCAGACTCAGAAATGATGTTTCCTAAAAATTCTTTTTTGATTTCGGTAGGGATTTCGTCATCATCTAACAGAATTTCGCTGGCAGCTCTAATCGCAGTGATAGGCGTTCTGAGTTCGTGGGCAACAGAATCTAGGAAATCATCTTTTTGTTTGTCTTTTTCAATCAAATTGGTGTTGGCAACTTGCAAATCTTCCGAAAGTCTTCTGAGTTGTTTAGACTGTTCGGTGAGTTTTCTATTGAGGGTGATGTTTTCTTTAGATTCTTCTAAAATATTGAGCACTTCTGGCAAAGAAATTTTATCTTCTTTGGTGACGCCTTCCACCAAAATTTTAGCAGAAGCAGTACCGATTCTTCCCGCCAAAAGGTTTTCTGAAAATTTAATCAAACGCGAATCTGCGGTATCGGTTTCATCAGTAATATTATATTTTGTGTTAAAGATTTTCAGCGCTTGTTTGGTCTTTTTTTCGCCTAAAAATCTTACCAGAATTTTTTCAATATCAGAAATATTCGCTTTTCCTTTCCAGATGTATGCGCCTTCATGATTTTGAATGTATTGGTCTATATCAATATAAATTTCTGCAAAATTTCGCTCTCTGTAATTGCCTTTTACACTTACTGAAATCACTGCAAAAAGGAAAGAATTGACTAAAATGCTCCAGAAAAAAACTTGAGCAAGGGTAGACAGATAAGGAATTCTAAAAAAATCAAGAATTCTATAATTTTCTAATGAAAATTCAGGGTTAATGGTCTGGATATATTGTGGAATAATCAAATTCACATAACAAATAATAACTCCCGCGATAATTCCTGTTACAGCACCATAATAACTGCCTCTTCTCCAAAAGATAGCCCCAAAAAATGAAGGTGCTAATTGAGCAATGAGTACAAATGAAACCAAACCTACAGAGAATAAACTGGATTTGATGATGAGGTATTTGTAGAATAAAAACGCAGAAATAATCAACATGAAAATGCTTACTTTTCTGATGCTCACAATATTCTTCGTATTGAAATTTTCTGGATTTTTCTTGAAAGTATCAATCCAACCGTAAGGAATAATGACATTGTTCGAAAGCATGACAGAAAGCGTAATACTCGAAATGATAATCATAGAAACACTGGCACTTAATCCACCTAAAAATACCATCACAGAAACCAATATATTTCCAAATTTTTGAGGAATAAGAATAGGGAAAAGCTCTGGATTTACATTTTGACCTTCAAAGAGAATTCTTCCGCCCCATGCAATTGGGAATACAAAAAAATTAAAAATCAAAAGGTAAAGCGGAAACAACCAAATGGCTGTTTTCAAGTGTTTTTCCTTTCTGTTTTCTACAATTGTGGTGTGGAATTGTCTTGGCAATAGAAAAATGGCAGACATAGAAAGGAGAGACGTAATTGCGAAATTAATGCTTCCTTCTAATCCATTAAAAGTGTTTTTAGCAGCAAAATCCTCAAATTTTTGAGCCTGTTGATAGATGTCTTCAAAACCATTGAAAACTCCATATGTTACAAATAAACCGAGGACTACAAAGAATATCAATTTTAAGAAACTTTCTACAGCTACTGCAGAAATAATTCCCAATCTTTTTTCTGAAGCATCTACATACCTCGTTCCGTAATAAGATGAAAAAATAGCAATAAGAATCACCACATAAGTCGCAGTATCGGTAAAAACATTGTCTGAGTTTTCAGAAAGGGTAATCTGATGAAAGGTGTCTGAAATCGCTTTAATTTGGATTCCGATATATGGAATAATCGCGAGAATACAAACGATGGAAATCAGTGCGCCAAAAGACCTGCTGTTTCCGTATCTCAAAGAAATAAAATCGGCAATTGAACTGATTTTATTGACTCTGGAAATTCTAATGATTTTATTATTGATGACAATCCAGGCGGGAATAATGATAATAGGACCGATGTAAATTGCCAGATATTCTAAACCTTGATTAGCAGCGACACCAATACTTCCGTAATACGTCCAAGCGGTGCAATATACCGCTAATGAAAGGGAATAAATGTAAGGATTATTCGCCCAAAAATTACTCTTCTTCTTCTCTGCCCAATAAGCAATGAAGAACAAAAGCGCTAAATAAAGCATGATGATGGCAAATAACTGAAAATTATTCATCAAATTTTTTAAATATTACAAAAGAAATGATACTTGAAGCGAACCAGATTCCGAAAATGTAAATATAAATAAACGGAAGCCCGAAATATTCTTTTACCTGATTAAACAAAAGCAAAATAGGTGCATTGAACAATACAAAAAGCACCATACTTAGAATCACCAATTTTTGCTCGTGTCTTTTTTTCATTTTCAGAAGGGGTATATAAAAATCAGAATTGAGATTTCAGTTTTCCAAAATCTGGAAGAGCTGAAATCTCTTATTTCTGATACCAAAAATTATTTTTTATCGGCAGAATATTCGCCTTTCAGAGAATACAAACCGAAAGTTGCTAATCCACCTACCACAATAGGCATTAAAATAAAAACGATGATGCTCCCGAAAACCAAGTCTTCTTGTTTACCCGAAGTTATTTTTGGAATCCCTAGAACAGTCAATCCAAGGTAAGCTACCACTCCTGCTAGAGCTAGCCAAACGATACCTAATATTTTTTTTATTGCGTCCATTTTTTTGTTTTTTAAAGTTAGTAAAAATTTTTAAAATTTTGTTGGGTGATAGAAGTTAGATGCAGGGTGCTGTTTTTTTGTGTAACTTCCTGCATCCATCATCTCTCATCCATCATTAATCCTCTACATTTCTATCTTTTCCGTCTAAGTAAATTACCCCAATGATTAAACTCACTGCCGCTACGATAATTGGATACCATAAACCTTGTAAGTAATATTCTGGATTTCCAGCGTCTTTAGCCGAGGTTACCAAATAAGTAGCTACTGCAGGCAATAAACCTCCGAAGATACCATTACCAATATGATAAGGAAGTGACATAGAAGTGTATCTAATTCTGATAGGGAACATTTCTACTAAGAAAGCAGCAATAGGTCCATAAACCATCGTTACGAAAACAACTTGTAAGAAAACCCAGAAAGCAAGTGTCCATTTGGTAGTGCTGTCTATTGTTTTCGTGATTTTAGTTTCTACTTTATCTTTTCCTTTTTCGTCTAGTAAAACTTTTCCGTTTTCTAGATGTTTAGTCACCACTTCTTTTACATTGCTTCCATCTGCATAGAATTTTTGAGTAGTATAAACAGAGTCTACTTTAGTTCCTTCTAGAACTTTAGCAGTTGCTTCAGAAGTGAATTTATCTTTTAATTCTTGTTTTTGAGAGAAATCTCCCAGTTTAAACATTTGGTTGTAAATAGGTCTGTATGCGAAAATTGCCAATAAAAGACCAAGCATCATAATTGGTTTTCTTCCTACTTTATCAGATAGCCAACCGAATAATACGAATAATGGGGTTCCTATAAATAATGCGGCTGCCATTAATGAGTCTACTTGTGCAGATTCTATATTCATTACTTTTTGCATGAAAGACATCGCGTAGAACTGACCAGTGTACCAAACTACACCTTGTCCCATTACAGCACCGAATAATGCCAATAAAACATATTTGAAGTTGTATTTATTCCCGAAAGATTCTTTTAATGGATTGGTAGAAGTTTTTCCTTCTTTTTTAGCTTTTGCAAAAAGTGGAGATTCTTTCATGTTTTTTCTAATGATATAAGAAACGCCCACCATTAAGATAGAAATCCAGAAAGGAACTCTCCATCCCCAATTGTCAAATTCTTCTGCAGTTAATGAACTTTTAGTCACCAAAATCACGATAAGTGAAATGAATAAACCAGAAGTTGCAGTAGTCTGAATCCAAGAAGTCCAGTAACCACGTCTGTTGTGTTCTGCGTATTCTGCTACATAAGTTGCTGCACCTCCGTATTCACCACCAAGTGCTAAACCTTGTAATAAACGAAGAATTAATACTAAAACTGGAGCCATAAAACCGATGGTTTCATAACTTGGGATACACCCGATTAAGAAAGTAGAGAATCCCATGATTAATAAAGTAACCAAGAAAGTGTACTTTCTTCCAATAATATCTCCTAATCTTCCGAAAAATAATGCTCCGAAAGGTCTTACTACGAATCCAGCTGCAAAAGTGGCTAGAGTAGATAAAAATGCTGCAGTAGGATTATCTGCTGGGAAAAATTTAGTAGATAAAACTACAGCTAAACTCCCGAAAATATAGAAATCATACCATTCGATAAGCGTTCCCAGAGAAGACGCCATGATAATGCTCCAAAGAGTTGAAGATTTTTTACGTTCATCTACGTAAGCATCATGCTCTGCTTGTGTGTTAAATTGATGACTCATGTGTTTATTTTTTTAGTTTTGTTAATAATGTATTGAAAGATGTTTTTAGAAAGAATAAGAAGCACTTACCAATGCGCGGAAATTTCCTACATTGGTTTCATTGTTTCCTGATGTGGCATCAGTTTTTAAATCGCCCCAAGTTGCGGCAGTGTATTCTAATTCTGGCGAAATTTTAAATTTATTTTGCTTGAAATCTACTCTAGCAGAAGCTCTCCAAACATTGTCTACCACTCTGGTTCCAGAAACACCTCTTACATAAAGTGATTTGTAATTAGCGTCTTCTAAACCACTGTTTTTAGTATATCCAAAGAAAACTCCAGGGGCTACATTCGGTTTATTACTCGCAATGTCTACCCAAAAAGCTGAGGTTTTAGTAGGTTTGTAAGAATCTATTCCGTTAGTTTCAGCATAAGAAGCATAACCACCAAGCATCACTAAATGATGTAAATTTCCACCAGAAATTCCATAGAATTTTGCAACTACGTTTTCATTAGAATATTTAAAATATCCCATGAGCATGGTAGAATTGAGTTTTTCATCAGAAGCCAATCCTCCACTGGTAATCACAGGTTTTAGAGATTGATATTCTGCACCTACACCTGCAATCACATTTTTGGTTTTGTATTGCAATTGCGCGTGTAAAGTAGGAGTGGTAGAATTAAAAGTAGGAGAGTTATTAGCGTTTCCAGAAACTACAGGAGCTTGAAATTCTCTGTCTTTGTAAGCGACTAAATCTAAAGAAAGATTTGAGGTTAAACTTTGTCTGAATCGAATTTGACCCACCCAGCCAAAAGGATTAAACATAATTCCCGTGCTGAAATTGGCAACTCCCGGGAAAACTTCAGGAACAAAAGAAGGGTACCAAGTCTGTCCTAAAGTAAGGGAAGATTTTTCCCAAGCCAACTGTGCATAAGCATGTCTTAATCTGAAAAGTCCGATGCTTTCTTGAGTGTTTCCAAAGAAGTCGCCTTCTAATTTTCCACTCGCTTTTGCGCCCCAAACATTGGGACCTTTAAAGTTAACACCCAATCGAGAAACTACTGATAAAAAATTACTGGCACCAGTAGCATTAATATCATCACCATTTGCATCTAATTTTTTGTCTAAAGGATAAAGGTTGAGATGGTATTCTCTCACCTGTGCAGACTGTCTCGAGTCGAAAATATAATCTGCTCTTGCAAAACCATAGAGACTTACATCCCATTCTTTTGGTTTCTCTTGAGAGAATAAAGCATTGCTAAATAATAAACTAGCAATACTAGCGAAGATTAATTGAGTTTTCTTCATAATATTAAACAGTTTTTTGTGATTTTAACATCGCTAAACTGATAATAAAAAAAACTCTGTAAAAATTTTGTATATATTTTTGTAAATAAGTATAGTTACTTTTTAAAACGTTCCCATTTTATCATCATAAACTTATCTCCGAATTCGGTAATGATGAGCCCAGAACCTTTAAGATTTTCTTCATTTCTGATGTATTCTGCCAGTTCTATTTGTTTGAAAACCTTATAGGTAGCATGGAAATCAGAATGTGGTGGTTTTTTTATATTGTATTCCTTAATCCAAGAACTGATGGTGACATGCGAAATGCCTAAAATGCGCTCTATTTCTCGTAAACTGAGACCCTCTAAATAGAGTTGTAATGCCTTCGTTACATAGTAATCATCTATCTTTTTGCCAATTTTATTGACGGTGAAATAGTAATTGCAGTCTCTACAAAAATAGCGCTGTTTTCCTTTAATAATGCCACTTTTTACGATTTCGGAGTTTTCGCATTTCGGGCAACAATTTATTTTCATATATACATTTTTAGCAAAGATATACTTATTTTGCAATAATGATGTTAAATAAAATTAATTTTTTCTAAAAATTTTGAAGGCAAAAAGTTAATATGTATATTTGCAACCAATGAAAACGATAAATTTTTTATTGAACATAAATATCGGACTTCAATCCGACGGACAAAATATTTTTATTTATTGAAAACGAAGCTGTTGGGGCTTCGTTTTTTTTGCTTAAAAACCAGAAAATCATGATTAAATTATCCAGATTGTCACTTGAAAGCGTTGAAAAATTATTAAATCAAGCGCTAGAATTCGCAAACGGCAAAACAGTAAAGGCCAAATCAGACATTTTTGTAGCGAATCTTTTCTTTGAAGACAGCACCAGAACGAAAATAAGTTTTGAGGTGGCTGAGAAAAAATTAGGATTAAATGTAGTACATTTTGATGAGTCTAAAAGTTCTATCAATAAAGGCGAAAGTCTTTTAGATACCATTAAAACGCTGGAATCAATTGGGGTAAATCTCTCCGTAATCAGACACCAAAAAACCAGATTTTATGATGAAATAAAAGACGTGAAAATGGTAGTGGTAAATGCTGGAGACGGAATTGGGCACCATCCAAGTCAAGCTTTACTGGATTTAATGACCATTAAACAAGAATTTGGTGATTTTAAAGATTTGAAAGTGGGAATCGTAGGAGATATCAAACACAGTAGAGTAGCCAATTCTGATGCAGATATACTGAGAAGATTAGGAGCGAAAGTATATTTCTCTGGACCTAGAGAATGGTTTGATGAGGGAAGTATAATGAATGGAACCTACAGAGATTTGGACGCAATGATTTCCGATGTAGATGTGCTTATTTTATTAAGAATTCAGCACGAAAGACATGATGAAAAAATGAAATTGACGCCTCAAGATTATCTTAAAAAATATGGTCTTACCAAAGAGCGTGAGCAAAAAATGAAACCAAATGCCATCATCATGCATCCTGCACCAATCAACAGAGGGGTAGAAATAGACAATGATTTGGTAGAATGTGAACGTTCTAGAATCTTTAAACAAATGCAAAATGGAGTATTTGCAAGAATGGCCATCTTGAAAAAAGTGTTAGAAGAAAGAGGTTTTGAATTTGAATAAATTAATACAGATAAAAGTGAAAAGTCAGAGTAATACTGCTCTGAAAATCTATTAAAAAGGAATGAAAAAGAAATTAATTTTAGAATCAGGTGAAGTTTTTCACGGACAAGGTTTTGGTGCAAATACCGATACTGAAGGAGAAGTGGTGTTCAATACCGGGATGACTGGTTATCAAGAACTCATTTCAGACCCTTCTTATTGCGGTCAAATTGTAACCATGACTTACCCATTAATTGGTAATTACGGAATTAATAGAGATGATTTCGAAAGTATTGAGCCCGCAATTAAAGGCTTAATCGTGAGGGAATTATGTGATTTTCCTTCTAATTTCAGAAGTCAATTGTCTCTAGATGAATTTTTTGCCAAAAAAAAGCTATCAGGAATTTCAGGAATTGATACCAGAAAACTGACTAGAATTATCAGAAATCACGGGGTTTTAAAAGGAAAAATTGTAGATGAAAATGCAGATGAAACAGCAGTAATTGCTGAACTGAAAACTAAAAATTTCCCAACTAATCAAGTGGAGCAAGTTTCTACCAAAACGCCTTATGCAAGTCCGGGAAGAGGTTTCAAAGTGGTTTTAGTAGATTTTGGTTCTAAATTAGGCATCATCAGAGAACTTTCTCAGAGAGATTGCGACATTATCGTGGTGTCTCAAGATACTACTGCAGATGAGATTCTACTAATGAATCCAGATGGAGTAATGCTTTCTAACGGTCCTGGTGATCCACAAGATGTAAAAGGTGCTTCTGAATTAATCAATGGTTTACTGGGGAAAGTTCCAATCTTCGGAATTTGTTTAGGTCACCAGTTAATTGGTTTGGCTTGTGGAGCAAAAACCTATAAATTAAAATTCGGTCACAGAGGTGGAAATCACCCAGTTCTAGATTTAAAAACAGGAAAAGTAGCGATTACTTCTCAGAATCACGGTTATGCAATAGACGAAGAATCTCTAGAAAATACCGATTTAGAAGTAACGCACATCGCTCTGAATGATAAAACAAACGAAGGAGTTCGTCACAAGAAATATCCGTGTTTTTCAGTACAATATCACCCTGAAGCAAGTCCAGGTCCAGAAGATGCGAATTATCTTTTTGACGAGTTTGTGGAAATGATGGAAGAGTTTAAAAAAGCCAAGTAAAAAGAGCCAAGTAAAAAGTAAAAAGAGCCAAGTTTTATAAAATTTATGAAGAGGAGATACTTTTTTATTTAAAATTAACAAAATAAGCCACGAAGTGGCGCAAGAAATAGCCAAGTGCAAAGCGATTGGAAAATAAATTCAATCAATGATAATAACCACAAAGTTTGTCTTTCCATAGGAATCTAAGTTATGAATTTAAAAATAATGGAAATCAAATTATCTTACGAACAAAAACTGAAAAAGAAGAAATAAAAATAGAAATAAAATCTGATGTCTCAAATCTGACATCTGAAATCTAATAAAGAATGAAAAGAACAGATATTAAAACCATTTTAGTAATAGGAAGCGGCCCAATTATCATCGGGCAAGCTGCAGAATTTGACTATGCAGGAACTCAGGCTTGCCTTGCGTTAAAAGAAGAAGGGTACAGAGTAATCCTTATCAATTCTAATCCTGCAACCATCATGACCGATGTAGAAATTGCAGACAAAGTATATATAGAGCCTATTTCTCTTTCTTTTGTAAGTCATATCATCAGAAAAGAACGTCCAGATGCGCTTTTGCCAACTTTGGGTGGACAAACTGGATTGAACATGGCAGTAGAATTACAGAATTCTGGAATTTTAGAAGAATGTGGAGTAGAAGTTTTAGGAACCAAACTTTCTGCCATCAATAGAGCAGAGGACAGAGATTTGTTCCGTGAATTAATGAGAGAATTAAACGAGCCGGTTCCAGATTCAGATATTGTAAATACAGTAGAAGGCGCGTTAGCTTTTGCAGAAAAAATTGGTTATCCAGTAATTGTTCGTCCTGCTTTTACCATGGGTGGAACAGGTGGTGGAATCGCTCATGATGAATACCAATTGACAGAAATTGCAGAACTTGGACTTAAATATTCTCCGGTTACCCAATGTTTAATTGAAAAATCAATTGCTGGGTACAAAGAAATAGAATACGAAGTAATGCGCGACAAAAACGATAATGCTATCGTAGTTTGTAACATGGAAAACATAGATCCAGTAGGTGTTCACACTGGAGATTCTATCGTAGTTGCGCCTTCGCAAACGCTTTCTGATAGAGAATATCAGATGCTCAGAAATGCTTCACTCAAAATTATTAGAGCACTCGGAATAGAAGGAGGCTGTAACGTTCAATTGGCTTTAGACCCTCATTCTTTCAACTATTATATTATCGAAGTAAATCCTAGAGTTTCTAGAAGTTCGGCTTTAGCAAGTAAAGCAACAGGTTATCCAATTGCGAAATTAGCCGCTAAAATTGCAGTGGGACTTACTTTAGACGAAATGCTTAATCCGGTTACAGGAAAAACATACGCATGTTTCGAGCCTGCTCTAGATTATGTAGTGACAAAAATTCCTAGATTCCCATTTGATAAATTCGAAACGGCCGACAGAAGGCTTTCTACCCAAATGAAAGCAACGGGTGAAGTAATGGCGATTGGTAGAAGTTTTGAAGAATCATTAATGAAAGCCATTCGTTCTTTAGAAACGGGATTGCAACATTTAGGATTAAAAACCAAACCTGCACTTGCCTTAACAGACGAAGATATCGAACGCAGAATCAGAGTGTGTGATGACGAAAGATTATTCATCATCGGCGAAGCTTTAAGAAGAGGTTATGATTGGGAAACCATTGTAGAATGGAGTAAAATAGATAAATTCTTCGTTTGGAAATTCAAAAAACTAATTGATTTTGAAAAAACCATTGCGGAAAATAAATTCAACAAAGAAATATTACTGGAAGCGAAAAGATTAGGCTTCTCAGATATTAATATCGCACATCTTTGGGAAACAGACCACAGAGAAATCTTCAAGTTCAGAAAAGAAAACGGAGTAATGCCAGTTTACAAAATGGTAGATACTTGCGCCGCAGAATTTGAATCTGCTACTCCTTATTTCTACGGAACGTATGAAGAAGAAAACGAGAGCATTCCTTCTGATAAAGAAAAAATCATCGTTTTAGGTTCTGGTCCTATCAGAATTGGTCAAGGGGTAGAATTTGATTACGCTACTGTTCATTCAGTTTGGGCAATCAAACAAATGGGTTACGAAGCGATTATCATCAATAACAATCCAGAAACCGTTTCTACAGATTTCTCGATTTCGGATAAGCTATATTTCGAGCCTCTAACAGAGGAAGATGTAATGAACATCATAGAACTCGAAAAACCAAAAGGAGTGATTGTACAGTTTGGTGGACAAACCGCTATCAATCTTGCCGATAAATTAGCAGCTCATGGTGTAGAAATTCTGGGGACTTCTCTAGAAGATTTAGACAGAGCCGAAAACAGAGATAAATTCGAACATGCACTGCAGGAATTAGGCATTCCACAACCATTGGGTAAAACATGTTTCTCTAAAGAAGAAGCAATTAAAATTGCCAATGAAATTGGATTCCCAGTATTGGTGAGACCAAGTTACGTTTTGGGAGGAAGAGCTATGGAAATCGTATACAACGATGCAGAATTAGACCATTACATGGAACATGCGGTAGATGCAAGTCCAGAACACCCTGTTTTAGTAGACCGTTACCTCACCGGAAAAGAAGTAGAAGTAGACGCGATTTGCGATGGCGAAACCACCGTAATTCCAGGAATTATGGAACATATCGAAAGAGCGGGAGTTCACTCAGGAGATTCTATTGCAGTATATCCTCCACAAACGCTTACTCCAGACCAGATTGCAACATTGGAAGATTATACCAAACGTTTAGCAAAAGGTTTGAAAGTAGTAGGTTTAATGAATATTCAGTATGTAATTTCTGATGGAAATGTCTATGTGATTGAGGTAAATCCTCGTTCATCGAGAACCGTTCCTTTCTTGTCAAAAATTACAGAAGTTCCAATGGCGAATTTAGCGACTAAAGCAATTCTCGGAGCAAATCTGAAAGATTTAGGCTATCAAGATGGATTGGTTCCAAATAAAGAAGGAATTTTTGTAAAAGTACCAGTCTTCTCATTCAGTAAATTAACAAGAGTAGATGTAACACTGGGGCCAGAAATGAAATCTACAGGAGAAGTAATGGGCAAAGATTCTACGCTAGAAAAAGCCTTGTACAAAGGTTTAATCGGTGCAGGTAGAAAAGTGCCTTTACACGGTTCTATCTTATTCACCATAGATGATGTAAATAAACCAGAAGCCGCAAAATTAGCAAAAAGATTCTACGATATCGGTTTCAAAATTTGGGCAACCAGAGGAACTTCTAGATATTTTAACGAACTTAATATTCCAACCAAAATTGGATATAAAATAGAAGAAGAAACAGAGAACTTAATCAGTTTAATCCAAAAAGGAAAAGTACAATATGTAGTGAATACCACTACGAAAGGAAAACAATCGATGAATGACGGCTTCTTAATCCGTAGAACTTCGGTAGAAAATGGCGTTCCTTGTCTTACCAGTATGGATACTGTAGAAGCAATGCTCAAAGTAATCGAAAGCATGACTTTCAAAATGGAAAAAATGTAAAAATTTTCTCTAGATATATCAATCCTTCAAGGTTTTAAAACTTTGAAGGATTTTTTTTGTCTTGAAGGATTTTTTTTATCTTTATCAAAATTTAACATTATGAAAAAACTGATATTTTCTTTAGCATTGGCAGTAAGTGTACACGCTTTTGCTCAACAATATAACATTCCAGCTGTAAGCCCAAGACAAACCGTTGAACAGCAATTTTCGGTGACCAAAATCTCTATAGAATATGGTAGACCTGCGGTAAAAGGAAGAAAAATCTTCGGAGAATTGGTTCCTTTCGGTCAAGTATGGAGAGCTGGAGCCAATGAAGCCACCAGAATTACTTTTGGTCAAGAAGTGCTTTTTGGCGGTCAAAAAGTGAAAAAAGGAACTTACGCTTTGTATGTAGTTCCTCAAGAAAAAGAATGGAAAATCATTTTAAACAGAGGGGTTAACAATTGGGGAGCTTATACCTATGATGCAAAAGAAGATGTAGCAACCACTACCGTTCCTGTGAAAATGATGAACGAAAAAATGGAACGTTTTACCATTAATTTCGAAGATATTACAGACGAAAAACTCAATTTAGTTTTCGAGTGGGACAAAACCAGAGCAGATGTTCCGGTAGAAATTCTAAATGTAGAAGAAACGCTACAGATTATTGATAATTTAAAGGCGATTAAAAAAATAGAAAGCGACATTAAAAAGAAAAACGAACCGAAAAAGTAAATTTTGGGCGCGTCCTTTTTTTGCCAACGCTAAAAACGCTTTTAGAAATTTTTCTAAAAGCGTTTTTTCATCCGCCGAAAAAAGGTCGGTCTTCGTGTAGTCGCTTTTTTAAATTTTTTAAAAAAAATTTAAAAAGAGCTCCAACAATACACTTCGCCCTCGCGCAAAAACAACAGAATTTTAAATAATTGTCACTCTGAGCGGTAGTCGAAGAGTCCCATCCAACATCTCACATCTAAAATCTCACATCTAAAATCTAAAATCAAAAATACTTGTTCATTTTTCGGTTGTATCATCAATTCCTAAAAATCTACATTTGCATTACTTATTTTGATGCTATGAATTTACCAAACGATATCATGTATAATGCTTCTTTCAATAAAGATGCAAGTTTCGAAGGCGTTTTTTGGATGGGAGTAAAAACTACGGGAATTTTCTGTAGACCAACTTGTACTGCCCGAAAACCAAAACCCGAAAACGTAGAATTTTTCAGCAATACCAAAGATGCTATTCTAAAAGGATATCGCCCTTGTAAGGTTTGTAAACCATTAGAAAAACTGAACGAAACCCCAAAATATATTCAGGAAATTATAGATGAATTGGTAGAAAATCCTTCTTTGAAGTTCAAAGATTACGATTTGGTAAAACGTGGAATAGAACCTGCAACCATGAGACGTTGGTTTCTGAAAAATCATGGAATTACGTTTCAGGCGTATCAAAGAATGTTCAGAATTAATTCTGCGTTTAAGAAAATCCAACAAGGCGAAACCGTAACAGAAACAGCTCTGGAAAGTGGCTACGAAAGTTTAAGTGGTTTTACCGAAAGTTTCAAAAATATTTTCGGAGTGTCTCCTAAAAATTCTAAAAATCAGAAAGTGATTGATTTAAAACGCATCGAAACACCTCTTGGAACCATGTATGCCGCTGCAACGGATGAAGGAATTTGTATGCTAGAATTTACAGACAGAAAAATGCTGGAAACCGAACTGAAACACCTCTCTAAATCCTTAAATGCCAATATTATTCAAGGAGAAAACTCTCATTTTAATAGTTTAGAAGAACAACTTACCGAATATTTTGAAGGAAAAAGAAAAGAATTTACCGTTCCGCTTCATTTTGTGGGTTCAGATTTTCAGAAATCAGTTTGGGAAGTGTTGATGAAAATTCCCTATGGTGAAACTTGGAGTTATGCGAAACAATCTGAAATTTTGGGAGATAGCAAAAAAGTGAGAGCAGTGGCAAATGCCAATGGAATGAATAAAATTTCCATCTTGGTTCCTTGTCACAGAGTGATTGGCAGCGATGGAAATCTTACGGGTTACGGCGGTGGAATTTGGCGAAAACAAAAACTCCTAGAATTAGAAGGCGCTATTTTGTTTTAGTGTAATTTCTATTAAAATTCTATCTTTAAATAGATAGCATCAATTCTTTTAATTTCTGTAACATTGGTTACAAAGCGGTTTTTCAGAAAAATTCAATTTTGCAATGAATAAAGATAAACAGAGTCTTTTTTAACCCAATAAATTGAAAATTTCCATGAAAAGCATTTGTCCTAATACCTTTCAAACGATGATAAACGAAACCATTCAATTGGTAGACGTTAGAGAACGTTATGAATTTGAATTGTATAAAATGGGACTTCCTATCGTAGAAAATGTTCCCTTCAGCGAGATAGAAGAATTATGGTCACATTTTGATGCAGATAAAAAAATCGTTTTGGTTTGTAATAACGGTGTGAGAAGTAAAAGTTTTGCTAAATATTTGGAAGACAGAGGTTTTAACCAGATTTACTATTTAGAAGGTGGTTTGGTAAAATGGCAACAAAATAATTTACCTCTTCTTGGAAATCCACCAGAAATCATTTCTCATTCCCTTTCTAAAACTGGAGAGTGTTCTAACTAATTTTTTATGAAATTTCCAGTTTTAAATGTCTGCGATTTAGTGAATAATGAAAAAAATATTCAAAACTACATTATTCATGATTTGAAGGAATTGCTTCATGAAGATATTTACCTTCCTAAAAAACCGCACCGTCATACTTTTTATCAAATTCTCTATATAGAGAAGGGTTCGGGTATTCATAAAATTAATTTTGAAGATTACGAAATCCAAGATAATTCTGTTTTTTTTCTTAGACCTGGTCAAGTTCACGATTTAGTTTTTAATCATAAAAATACTAAAGGTTTTCTTATAAATTTTAATGAAAATTTATTCAATCAATTTCTTTTACAAGCAAATTTCATTGATCAATTACCTCTATTTAGTAAAAGTGGTAAGAATTGTTATCAT
>JPFL01000656.1:0-22312 GCA_000733385.1 Paramecium biaurelia
TTATTCATAATGTTTTTATTGACTTTTATACAAATGTAAAATTGTAAACTTTCCCTTTGTTTACATTTGTATTTACTTATGTAAATTATAATTATTACATTTGTAACATGAATATAAATTACAGATTTACTAAAATTTTAGAATATTCTGGATTTACCGCATCAGAATTTGCAGACGAAATAGATGTTCAGCGTTCCAGTATTTCACATATCATTTCGGGGAGAAATAAACCTTCCCTAGAATTCATTGTAAAGATTAAAAACAGATTTCCTGAAATCAGTTGGGACTGGATAATTTTAGGTCAGGGAGAAATGCTACAAAATGATTCTGCTCTATCGACTAGCGAATCGAAAATAAATCTAGAGGAAGAAAATTCTTCGCCTGATCTTTTTACTTTAATTGATGAAGATTATAAAAATGAAATTTTTATTCAAGAAAATATTCAAAAAGAAACGCCACGAGAATTCAATACACCTTTCCCTACTCCAAAAAAAGAAAAAATAAGCGATTCTCAGCGATTAGAAGTTCAGGAAGATATTTCAGAAGTACAAAATATTGTAAATCAATCAATTACAAATTCACCTACTGAAAACAAGATTAAAAGAATTGTTTTCTTCTACGAAAACGGAAAATTCGAGGCTTTTGAACCATAGTTAATGTGATGATGTGATGATGTGATAATGTGACTGATGATGTGATGAATAGAAATTAAAAATTCTTAGATTCCATAAAATAAAAAAGCATTCCAAAAATTTTTGGAATGCTTTTATTCTTTTTTCTAGAGAGGTGATTACTTTTTGTAAGCAGCATCTTTGATTCTTGCTCTCTTACCTCTAAGATCTCTGAAGTAGAAAATTCTAGATCTTCTAACTTTTCCTCTTCTATCTACTTCAATTTTTTGTAAAGCAGGCATGTTGATTGGGAAAACTCTTTCTACACCTACATCACCACTCATTTTTCTGATGGTGAAAGTTTTAGTAGCACCTGTTCCTCTCAATTGGATTACAACTCCTTTGAAGAACTGAGTTCTCGTTTTGTTACCTTCTTTAATTTCGTAATACACAGTAATGGTATCACCAGCTTTGAATTCTGGGAATTCTTTTTTAGCAATGTACTTGTCTTGTACGTACTTTAATAAATCCATTTTTTATAAAAAATAATTTTTGGAAAGCTAAACAACGTTCACGGCTTTCGTCAGAGGTTGATTAACAGGTTGCAAAATTATTAATTTTCTTTGAAACAAGCAAATATCTTTTGCAATTTTTATTGATAAAAACTGAAATCAATGACAAGTAAATCAATGAGTTATAGGTTAAACATAAAAAACCGCCTCATTTATAAAATGAGACGGTTTAAAATTTATGAAATCTCAGGAAGATTATTTACCTTCTTCCATTCTTTTCTTTAATTCTGCTAAAGCATCGATATCACCAAGTGTAGATTTTTCTTCACCTGAAGAAGATGCAGCTGGTTTAGATTCCTTTGCAGCTTTTTTCTCTTCATCTCTGAAGATACCAGTGTGAGATACTACTACTCTTTTGAATTCTTTGTTGAACTCGATTACTTTGAAATCAGCAGCTTCACCTTTTTTGATTTTAGAACCATCTTCT
Source organism: Paramecium biaurelia (assembly GCA_000733385.1). Lineage (NCBI taxonomy): Eukaryota > Ciliophora > Oligohymenophorea > Peniculida > Parameciidae > Paramecium > Paramecium biaurelia. The sequence goes on from JPFL01000656.1 coordinate 1,611, forward strand.
TTTTCTAATAATCTAGAAGGAGCGAAAGCTTCTACTTCAGCATCTTCGAACTGAACTTGAGCACCTTTATCGAAAACGTCTGTAGCTTTTCCTGAGTGAACAGTTCCTTCTGCATATTTAGTTTCGAATTTATCCCAAGGATTTTCAGTCAATTGTTTGTGACCTAAAGAAAGTCTTCTAGCTTCAGTATCTAATTCTAGAACGATTACGTCTAGTTTATCACCTACAGCACAGAACTCAGATGGATGCTTGATTTTCTTAGTCCAAGAAAGATCAGAAATGTAGATAAGACCATCAATTCCTTCTTCTAGTTCTACGAATACACCAAAGTTAGTGAAGTTTCTTACAGTACCAACGTGTTGAGAACCCACTGGATATTTAGTTTGGATATCAGCCCATGGATCTGGAGTTAATTGCTTAATTCCTAAAGAAATTTTTCTTTCTTCTCTATCTAAAGTAAGAACTACAGCTTCTACTTCGTCACCAATTTTCACGAAATCACCAGCAGATCTTAAGTGAGTAGACCAAGACATTTCAGAAACGTGGATAAGACCTTCTACACCAGGAGCAACTTCTACGAATGCACCATAGTCAGCAAGAACTACTACTTTTCCTTTTACTTTGTCACCTACTTTTAAGTCAGCAGAAAGAGCATCCCAAGGATGAGCTTCTAATTGCTTCATACCTAATTGGATTCTAGTTTTCTCATCATCGAAATCAAGGATAACCACTTTCACCACTTGTCCGTCTGAAAGGATTTCTGATGGATGGTTAACTCTAGACCAAGAAAGATCTGTAATGTGGATAAGACCATCTACACCTCCTAAATCGATGAATACACCGTAAGAAGTAATGTTCTTAACAGTTCCTTCAAGAACTTGACCTTTCTCTAATTGAGCGATGATTTCTTTTTTCTGACCTTCGATATCAGCTTCGATTAACGCTTTGTGAGATACTACTACGTTTTTGAATTCTGGGTTGATTTTCACCACTTTGAATTCCATAGTTTTACCTACGAATTGATCGTAATCTTTGATTGGTTTAACATCAATTTGAGAACCTGGTAAGAATGCTTCGATACCGAAAACATCTACAATCATACCACCTTTAGTTCTAGATTTTACGAAACCGTTTACGATTTCTCCAGACTCGTGGTATTCATTTACTCTATCCCAAGCTTTAAGCGTTCTAGCTTTTTTGTGAGATAATTGTAATTGACCAGATTTATCTTCTCTTCTGTCTACCATTACTTCTACTTCATCACCTACTTGTAAACCTTGGTTGTAACGGAATTCGTTAAGAGAAATTACACCTTCTGATTTGAAATTGATATCTACAATCGCTTCTTTGTCTGTTAATCTTACTACTTTACCGATGATTACATCAGTTTCAGAAAGATCATTAAGAGAACCTTTGTAGATTTCTTCTAAATCATTTTTTTCTTTTCTTGCATCAGCGTCAAGACCTGATTCAAAAGAATCCCAATCAAATTGTTCTGGTGCTACGTTTGCATTTAATAATGCTTCTTGGTTTGTCAATTCAGACATAATAAAAAAATTTGTATTCCTTCTTTTTTAGCTTTGGCATTATGTGGATTCTAAAAAATACGGAAGATGTTAATTACTAATGTTTTACTTCGCCAAAACTACTTCCACAAAAGTGGTGCAAAAATACAAACTTTTTACAAAACAGCAATGGCTTTTTCTGCTAATTTTCAAAGAATTATTCAACTTAAAATATAGTTAATCAAGATCTTAATTTAAGGCATTATCAATAAGATTCTGATAAACCCAAACCTTTACCTTAAATTTGCAAAATGGAATTACAACCAATTTATGAAAAACTGCAGATTCAAGAAATGAATCAAATGCAAAAATCCACCTTTCAAGCATCTGAAAACGAACAAGATATCATTTTACTTTCCCCAACAGGTTCGGGAAAAACGCTCGCGTTTTTGTTTCCAGTCCTTAGAAATTTACAAAAAGATATTTCTGGAATTCAAGCGATTATTCTGGTTCCCGCAAGAGAATTGGCACTGCAAATAGAACAAGTTTTCAAAAATATGGGAACTGATTTTAAGGTAACTATTTGCTATGGTGGTCACGATAAAAAAATTGAAATCAATAATCTTAAGGAAGCTCCTGCTGTTTTAATTGGAACACCTGGGAGAATTGCTTATCATCTCAAAAATAATAATTTCGAGCCCAAAACCATTAAAACTTTGGTTTTAGATGAATTTGACAAAGCTTTAGAATTAGGCTTTGAAGAAGACATGAATTTCATTATCAGCTCTTTAAAAAATATTTCTCAGCGTTTTCTTACTTCAGCAACTGCGATGGATAATATTCCGAAATTTGTAGGATTAGAAAACGAAAAAACCATCAATTTTTTAAAATTAGGCGAAGCAAAACCTAATATTCAACTGAAAAAAGTGATGACGATTCCAGAAGAAAAACTGGAAACACTTTTTAAACTCATTTGCAAAATCGGGAACAAAAGAACACTTATTTTCTGCAATCACAGAGATGCTGTGGATAGAATTTCTGAACTTTTAAGGGAAAAAGGAATCGATAGAGAAACCTTTCATGGTGGTATGGAACAAGACGAAAGAGAACGTGCTTTGTTGAAATTCAGAAACGACTCTACCCGAATTTTAATTACTACCGATTTGGCTTCCAGAGGTTTAGATATTCCAGAAGTAGAATCTATCGTACATTATCAATTACCACCAAAAGAAGACGCTTTCATCCACAGAAACGGAAGAACTGCAAGAATGCACGCCAAAGGTTTTGCTTACTTAATTATGACTGAGGAAGAAAATTTCCCTTTCATTAAAGGGAATACACCAGAAGAAAACATTACTGAAAATTACAGAATTCCGGCAAAAACTCCTTTCCAAACGATTTATATAAGTGCAGGAAAAAAAGATAAAGTCAACAAAGTAGATATTGTAGGTTACCTCATCAAAAAAGGAGAATTAGCCAAAGAAGATGTCGGTATTATTGAAGTAAAAGACACCACTTCTTACGTTGCAGTTGCCCGAAACAAAGTAAAGGATGTTCTGAAAAAACTTGCCAACGAAAAGCTGAAAGGCAAGAAAATAAAAATGGAAATCGCTTATTAAAACAAATGCCAAAGATAAATTTCTTTGGCATTTTTATTTCGTTTATTATTTAATTCCTGAAACATTCATTTTCAAGGTGTAAACTGATTTTGAAGCGGTTATAAATAAAGTAGAAAAATTTTCTCCTCCGAAAGTTACATTTGCCGTCCAATTTTCTGACACAGAAATATGATGAATTTGTTCTCCATTTTTATTAAAAACTGTTACGCCTTTTCCTGTTAAATAAAGGTTTCCGAGATTATCTAAAGTCATTCCATCTGAACCTAAATTGCAAAACAATTTTTTATTTGTCAATTTCCCATCTCCTTGAATGTCATACACATAAGTTTTATGAGCATCAATATCAGAAACGTACAATTTTTTCAATTTCTGACTTCCAACAATTCCATTAGGTTGAGTGAAAGTATCTAATTTGGTAATTTTACCATCAGAATTTCTGTAATACAAGTTTTTTTCTTGAATTTCTTGTTTAAAATTTTTCCAATAATCTCTTACATATAAAGGGTCTGTAAAGTAAATTCCGTTGTTTTCATCAACCCATAAATCATTAGGACCGTTTAATCTTTTGCCTTCAAAACTGGTGGTTAACACTTCTGCTACTCCATCTTCGTTGATTTTCCAAATTTCTCCATTTTCATCAGAACACGTCAATAAATTTCCTTTTTGGTCAAAAAAAGTTCCATTAGCTCTTCCTGTTTTATCTAGAAATTCTTCAATCTGATTGGTTTTCCAGTTCCAAACGTAAATTTTGTCATTGGGTTGATCTGTAAAATAAACATTTCCAAACGCATCAGAAGCAGGACCTTCTGTAAAACTAAATTGGCTGGAAACAAGCTCTATTTCTGCATTTTCTTGAACCAAATCGTTTGATATTATGGTTTTTTTAGAAGTACAATTTACAATCAGTAAGAAGGCAAAGAAAAGTGCAGTGATTTTTTTAAACATGAGATTTAAATTTCTTGGCAAGTTACGATAGCGCTTTAAAACAAAAAAATTTCTATCTTTGAAATTCGATTTTATAGACTATGAAACTCAATTTACCAGACAAATTATACTATTCTATAGGAGAAGTTTCAAAAGCTTTCGGTGTAAATGCTTCCTTAATCAGATATTGGGAGCAAGAATTTCCTATTATAAAACCTAAGAAAAACAAAAAAGGAAACCGTTATTTTACTCCAGAAGACATCAAAAATCTTAAAATCATTTATCATCTCGTAAAAGAAAAAGGCTATACTTTAGACGGTGCCAGAATTGCACTTACTACCAATCAAAAAATCAATGAAACGGTAGAAGTTTTAGACCGTTTAGAATTTGTAAAATCTGAACTTTTGAAACTCAAAAATTCTTTACTTGACAGAGACGAAGCCGTTTAAAAATTTCATTTAGTTTTTTTTCTGAAAATTCTTATATTTGGGTAAAACAAACACCATGAAACCCAAATTACCTTTTGAAATAAGGAAAAAGCAATTCTATGCTCTTTCTTTACTCGGAATTTTAATTGTCATATTTCAGTTAAGTTATCTTGTTTACAAAGGAAAACAAGAAACAAAATTCCCTGAAATTCATTTTATAAATAGCATTGAACCTCAACTTTTTCTTACAGAATTTGACCCAAATCAACTCAATGAAAAACAATGGGAAAACTTAGGTTTTACTGCCAAACAAGTGAAAACTATTTTAAAATATAAGGAAATTGTTGGCGGAAATTTCACTTCTAAAGAACAACTGAAAAAATGCTATTCTATCTCCGAAGAAAAGTTTGCACAACTAGAACCGTACATTCTTTTACCAGAAAATAATTCTAAAAATTCACAGAAAAATTTTACAAAATTTGAGCATAAAAAGCTCCAAATTAAAGGAAAATTCAATCCAGACCAATATTCTCAAAAAGATTGGGAAAATCTGGGTTTTTCGGAGAAACAAGCTGCTGCAATCATTAAATACAAGCAATATTTAGGCGGAAGTTTTGTGAGTAAAGAAAAATTTAAAGAATGCTTTATCATCAGTCCAGAAAATTACCAAAAACTCTCTCCTTTCTTGCTTCTTCCAGAAAAAACACCCGAAAATTTTGAAAGAAAATATCAAAATATAGCTTCCGAAAAACCGAAAATTCAATATTTCGAATTTGACCCGAACACTTTAGATACAAATGGTTGGCAAAAATTAGGTTTTAGCGAAAAACAAGCTATTGTAATTGTAAATTATAGAGAACGAAATTTGAAAGGTAGCTTCAAATCGTTAGAAGATATTAAAAAATGCTTTGTGATTTCAGAAGAGAAATTTAATGAATTAAAGCCTTATATTAAATTGAATTTCACTCAAAAAACTTCAGAAAATACAACTCAAAACCTTCCTGAAAAGGCTAAACCAACTACTGATTTCAGTAAAACTGATTTGAATAAAATAACATTTCAGCAACTTATAGAATTTGGTTTTGACGAAAAATCTGCTGCAAGTTTCATTGGTTTAAGAAATAAACTGGGTGGTTTTGTGAAAAGCAGTCAGATTTTAGAAACGTATAATATTGACAAAAATTTAGCGGAGAAACTTATCAATGTCTCTCCACTAAATAATATTAATGTTCAAAAATTTAGTTTATTAGAAGCTCCCGAAGATTGGTTAAAAAACCATCCTTATTTTAGGTACTATGCCAATAAAATCATCTACTACAGAATTAGTTTCCCGAAAGAATCTACCATTTTTGAAAAAATGAAAACAAAACCCGAAGATGAAGCTAAAATGCGATTGTATCTGAAATAGGCAATCACAAAATTACTTTTTCAAAAATTTACAAGAATTTTCATCAATTTTTAAAATATAAATGCCTGTTTTATAATTTGAAACATCAATGCTATTAAAATTATTGAAAGGATTATTAATTTCTTGAATTAATTTTCCCGAAACATCATAGATAGCAGCTTTTGAAACTTTAGAAAGATTTTTACCAGTTACATAAAGCTTTTCAGTAACTGGATTTGGATAAATTTCAAATGCTAAATCTACTTTTTCAGGTTCATTTGCGGCTAAGAAACTTCCTAATCCTATTGTATAATTCATTCCGTATTCTGTCCACTCAGAGGTATTAAAAGCATCATTAGGATTGCTTATATTAGATTTTCTGTAAAGTGATTTATTAGCATTCGTATTAGAAATTCCTCTTGAACCTACAGCATCTACCGTTTCAAATAACATTTCATAATTATTGGTAGAAACAGTTTTTATGGTTTTAGTACCGTAAGAAAGTTCTACATATTGACTTCCTGTAAAGGTTAATGGTGCAGAATTGGTCACAAATTTATATTGATTAACATCTACTCCATCAAAATTAGATTTAGGATTAATAATTACAATACTTTCACCGTGAGCTATTTTACCTTCTAATTGATAAGGATCTGATAAGTAATAAGAGGTAGAACTTTTAAATTCTATATTCAAGTAATAGTTACCTAAATTCACATCGTGACCAGTAAGATTAGTAATTTCAATAGCGGTATTATAGATGTCGGAAGTACTACTTGTAGTGCCTTCTATATATTTTGTAATCATTAAATCTTTAGCAAAATTATCTGATGACAAAGTAGTTGCAGAAACTTGGTTACTATCTGGAGAAAGTAAATATACTTTATCATAAGCTTTTACAGTCACATTATATGCTGTAGAAGGAGATAATCTATCAATGGTAACCGAATTGGTTTTAGAATATTTTACATAAGTTCCATTTACATAAACTTTATATCCTAATACATCTGTATCTGAACTTGGCGTCCACGAAAGGGTAACAAAATTCTTGCCTACTTGCGAAATCGACAAATTAGAAGGAGCTTGAGGAGCTATTGCATCTGGGTGTTTCACTCCACATCATATTTACCCATTCTGGATGGTCTATAAAAGGATTTCTTATTTTTTGAATAGAAAACACTGCATTATTTCTATCTCTTTCTTTCTGAGAAACAGGGTCTAGTGCATTCCAATCTTTTAGCATAGTGATATACCAATCTTCAAAAGCTTTTTCTTCGCTTCCATCAAGAGGCATAGTAGAAAGTTGATGATTATAAAGGTTTAGATTTCCTTCGTATCTTACTGCAAAATACAATAAATATCTCGCCACATCTCCTTTGAATTCATCTATAGGTTCATACACTAAATTAGTGTAGCCAGGAGTTGTACTCTTACCTCTTTTTGAACCATTGCTGAAAACATTAGATTCTCCATTATTTCTTGCATACGGATAATTACTTCTTAACTGATTAATTCTAGCATCAGCAGGAATTAAATAATGCATATCAGAATACATAGGATAAATTCCATAATAAGTACTTTGAGGCATTCCGTGTTCCTTATTCCAACCTTCACCTTCAGCTGTTGCAGAACTTATATTCTGTGTTAAATTATAATTATAACTGTCTGCTTCCGTTGGTTTTTCAGAATAAATATCTAAAACGGTGTTATCATTTTCATAATATTTATCTAGATCTGTATAAGCATACAGTGGTCCTATTTGACTATAACTGTAAGAAAATATTTTTTGTGAAATAATTTCATGCACTTTACTTTTCAAAGCATAGCCAGTTAATCCTTCAGTTCCGTTATAATAACCAACAGGAATCTGTGCACAATAACTTATTGGCACGATAAATAAAAATAGTAAAAACTTCTTCATTTCGATTTTATAGGGTCTACAAAGATACTACATTATTTAACATAAAAAATAAGTAATAGGAGTTGAAAACTGAAAATCAAAAGGTTAAAAATTAGCATGATAAATATCTCTTTTTTTAAATTTGATTCAAAAAAATACTTTTACGCCTAAAGTTTTTCAATTATATTTGAGCAAACAAAAATTTATGAATACAGAAATATTAAATAATCTCAAAATGATAGCCGAAACTGCAAGAGATTTTGCAGAAGTAAACATTAGACCTCATATTATGGAATGGGACGAAAGCCAAACTTTCCCAGTAGATTTATTCCATAAATTAGGCGAAATGGGATTCATGGGAATCATCATTCCAGAAGAATACGGAGGTTCTGGATTGGGCTATCATGAATACGTAGCTATTTTAGATGAAATTTCACAAGTAGACCCTTCTATTGGTCTTTCTGTAGCTGCTCATAATTCACTTTGTACTAATCATATCTATGAATTTGGAAATGAAGAACAAATAAAAAAATGGTTACCAAAATTAGCGAGTGGTCAAGTCATTGGAGCTTGGGGTTTAACCGAACATAATACAGGTTCTGATGCAGGAGGAATGTCTACCACTGCTGTTAAAGATGGTGATGAATGGATAATAAATGGTGCTAAAAACTTCATCACCCATGCTATTTCTGGAGATATTGCTGTAGTAATGACCAGAACTGGCGAAAAAGGAGCACCTAATAATTCTACTGCTTTTGTTTTAGAAAAAGGAATGCCTGGATTTACTTCTGGCAAAAAAGAAAATAAACTCGGAATGCGAGCTTCTGAAACTGCAGAATTGATTTTTGACAATGTTAGAATTCCAGATTCTCATAGATTAGGAGAAGTAGGTGATGGCTTTAAACAAGCTATGAAAATTCTTGATGGAGGTAGAATTTCTATTGCTGCACTGAGTTTAGGAATTGCAAGAGGAGCTTATAAAGCCGCTCTGAAATATGCTCAAGAAAGACATCAATTTGGGAAATCTATTTCTAATTTCCAAGCGGTAAATTTTATGTTAGCTGATATGGCAACAGAAATTGACGCAGCAGAATTATTGATCCAAAGAGCATCAGAACTTAAAAATAATAAGCAAAAAATGACCAAAGAAGGCGCAATGGCTAAACTGTATGCTTCTGAAGCTTGCGTTAGAATTGCGAACAACGCTCTTCAGATTTTTGGCGGATATGGTTATACTAAAGACTTCCCAGCGGAAAAATACTATAGAGATTCTAAACTTTGCACCATAGGAGAAGGGACTTCTGAAATCCAAAGATTAGTAATTGGTAGAGAAATTACCAGATAAAAATATAGTTCAAATTATCAAGCCATACTTAAAAAGTATGGCTTTTTTTATGAATTAAATTTAACACAAATATTAACTTTTAAAAAAATTATTAATTTAACTACTTGCTATTAATTGATATTTACTAACTTTGTTGTCCTTTTTAAAAAATTAACTATGAAGAAGACACTACTATCTTTTTTTGCTCTTCTTTGTTTTACTTTAATTTTTGGACAAAAAGACAACTTGTGGACACCCGCAAAGAATCTAACCAACAAAGAAATTAAAGCAAACAAAAGAGCAATTAGCGCACCCACTCTATTTGATCTGGACGTAGATAAACTGAAACAAATCGTTTCAGAATCTCCAAGAAAAACAACCAAACTTTCAAAATCTGCGGTCACCGTTTCGTTTCCCATTTCTGAAAGTGAATTTCAAAATTTCAGCATTTATAAAACTTCTAACTTCTCACCAGAATTAGAAGCTGCACATCCAGAAATCGCAACCTATTATGGTGAAAGCGTAGATGGAAAATCTGCAAAAATTTATTTTAGCCTTTCTCCTCTTGGTCTTTCTTCTATGCAGTTAAGACTTGGCAAGGAAGCAGTTTTTGTAGAACCTTATGATAATAACAACTCTACTTATGTAGTATATAAAAAATCTGACAAAGGAGTTTCAAAAAATAAATTTGAATGTGCTACTTCTGCAAAAAGTTCTACCGACGGTCTAAAAATGGGGAAAATCCTCAGTGCAGATGATGGCTTATTGAGAACTTATCGCTTAGCATTATCTTGCACTGGAGAATATACTCAATATTTTGGTGGAACTAAAGCTCTTGCTCTTGCAGCCATGAATAACACCATGACTAGAGTAAATGGTGTTTTCGAGAATGATTTTGCGATAAGATTAGTCCTTATTCCAGAACAGGAAAATATTATATTTACTTCTGCATCTACAGACCCTTACTCTAATGCAACTGCTGGAGCAGATGGCGCTTGGAATACAGAATTAATGAATGTTTTACATGGTACCACTTACGGAATTGGTGACAGTAAATTTGATATAGGCCACTTATTTGGAGCTAGTGGAGGTGGAGGAAGCGCAGGATGCATAGGTTGTGTTTGTAGCAATGATACAACAACTGATTCATATGGACCTTTAGCATATAAAGGTTCTGGATTCACCTCACCAGGTGATAACATTCCTTCTGGCGACAGTTTCGATATAGATTATGTAGCACATGAAATGGGACATCAGTTTGGCGCAAATCACACTTTTACCCGTGCAGCTGATCCAAATTTCAGTAATGAAGGAACTGGAGTTCAGGTAGAACCTGGTTCTGGCTCTACAATTATGGGATATGCAGGAATTACCGACATGAACGTTCAACCTCATTCAGACCCTTATTTTCACGCAGTATCTATTCAACAAATCACAGAATATATAAAAAGTACAAATGGAAGTTGCTCTATAAACACTCCAACAGGAAATACCACTCCCACAGTTAATGCCGGCAGTGATTATACAATTCCAAAAAGCACACCTTTTGTTTTAACTGGTTCTGGAACAGATGCTAACAATGACTCTATAACTTTCACATGGGAACAAATTGACAATCAGTCAAATAGTACAGAACCGAATGCAACTAAAACCAGTGGAGTAAACTTTAGATCATGGTCTCCCAGCACATCTCCTGTTAGATATTTACCAATAATGACATCTGTTTTGGCAGGAGCTACAACTACTGCAGGTTCTGATATAAATGTTGAAGCATTATCTTCTGTTGGTAGAAAATATAATTTTAGACTTACAGTGAGAGATAATAAAGCTAATGGTGCAGGAAATGCTTATGACGATATGATAGTGACTGTAAATTCTAGTTATGGCCCATTAACGGTAACCTCACAGAACGCTGCAGGAATCTCTTATCCTCAAGGTTCAAGTCAAAATGTAACTTGGAATGTAGCCAACACGAATACGCTTGCTCCAAATGTAGATATATTATTCTCTACGGATGGAGGAAACACATGGTCTACTTTAATCACAGGAACTCCTAATGATGGTACACAAAGTGTTACCATTCCTAGTGTTACAAGTAATACCTGTAGATTTATGGTAAAAGCATCTGGAAATATTTTTTTCAATGTAAACACTGCTAACTTTTCTATTACTGCACCAGACACTGAAGTTCCTACAGCTCCTACCTTATCTGCAAATAATACAACTTCTACTAAGACTACATTATCTTGGACAGGAGCTACTGACAACGTAGCAGTTGCAAGTTATGACATTTACAAAGATGGAACTTTGGTTGCAAATTCTACCACTTCTCCTTACACAGTAACAGGATTATCTGCTTCTACAAGTTATGTTTTCACGGTAAAAGCAAAAGATGCTTCTAATAATATTTCTGTTAGCAGCAACGCTGTTACAGTTACGACATTAGCTCCAGACACTGAGGCTCCTACAGCTCCTTCACTGTCAGCTTCTGGAACTACAAATGTTTCTACAACTTTAACATTTACAGGAGCTACAGATAACATAGGTGTAACGGCTTACGAAATTTACAAAGATGGAGCGTTAATCGCTACCGTAAATAACTCTCCTTACACAGTAACTGGACTTAGCGCATCTACTACTTATATTTTTACAGTAAAAGCAAAAGATGATGCAGGAAATGTTTCTCTATTAAGCAATGCAGTTTCTGTAAGCACTTTAGCAGCTCCTGCCGCTACAGAACTTTACATTTCAGAATATTACGAAGGTACTAGCAATAATAAAGTACTAGAAATTACCAATCCTACTCTTTCTGCAATTTCTTTAAGTTCATACTCTATAAAGAAACAAGCAGATGGTTCCGGCGCATGGAATAACGAACTTAAACTCACAGGCACAATTAACCCAAAATCTACTCTTGTACTTAAAAACACTTCCACCTCATTACCTTGTAGCTTTACTGCGCAAAGTGTAGGTAGTGCCCCAATAGATTTTAACGGTAATGACCCAGTAGGTTTATTCAAAAATAGTACATTGATTGATGTTGTAGGAACATTTAATAGTTCTTCTAATTTTGCTAAAGACACGGATTTAAGAAGAAATGTAATTATTCCAAATCCTGTATATACTCCATCAGAATGGGACGTTCTTGCTATTACAACTACAGTTCCTAATTGTGATAATCTTGGAATTGCAAATCCTGCAAGTGCTCTTGGAGTGAAAGACACTACATTAAATCCTACAGATATAATGATTCTTCCAAATCCTGTGAAAGGAGATGTAATGATAGTGAAAAACGTAAAAAACAATTCTAACTACGAAATCATTGATTTCTCTGGAAAATTAGTTCAAAAAGGAAAACTCACGAATGATACCATTCATGTAAATGGCCTTCCAAAAGGCAATTATATCCTAAAAATAGAGCAAGTTTCTAAGATTTTCATCAAAGAATAAAATCATTCATTAAATTTAATCATAAAGGCAACTAAAATTTAGTTGCCTTTCTTTATTTATCGATTTTAAATTATATTTTTGTCAAAAATTAAGAGAAAACTATGGATTTTAACATGCCTCATTTTGAACTTCCATTTTTTACCAATCTACTTATTTTGTTAGTGGTAGCAAAAGTTTTTGGTGAAATTTTTGAAAGATTCAAACAACCTGCTATGATTGGTGAAATCATCGCGGGAATTATAGTAGGCCCTTCCCTTTTAAATATCGTTCACAGAACCGAAGACATCAAAGTCATTTCAGAATTGGGAATTTTCCTTTTAGTGATTATCGCAGGATTAGAAATCAACTTAGATGACATTTTAAAATCTTTAAAAGGCAGAAATATCATCATTTCATTGATGGCGTTTTTTGTACCAATTCTAAGTGGAATTGCCGTAGGTTATTATTTTGACAAAGACATCATGACCACCGTATTTATAGGATTATGCGTAGCCATCACTGCATTACCTGTAAGTATTAGAATTTTGATGGATTTAGGCAAAATCAATTCTTATATTGGTCAGAAAATCATATCGGTTGCCATTTTTGATGATGTTATTGCACTTACCATTTTAGGACTTATTCTGAATATCAATGACAGCGAAATGACCCTTTCAAATGTGGTAAAAAACGCTTCAATTTCTCTATTAAAACTAACCATTTTTGTAGTGATTTTATTCGCTGCTTATTATTTAATTAAGAAATTGTCTAATCGCGAGAATTACTTCGAAAGACAATTGAATAAATTACTACTTTTATTAAAAGGAAAAGAATCACTTTATGCTATATTTTTCGTTTTTGTACTTACTTTTTCTACCATTACAGAATCTTTAGGACTTCATTTTATCATCGGAGCATTTTTTGCAGCGATGCTCATCAGCGAAAATTTAGTAGGCAAAAAACATTTAGAATCCTTTCATAAAACAACAAATGGTTTAGCAATGGGGTTTTTAGCACCAATTTTCTTTGCAGGAATTGGCTTAGAATTTAATGTGACTTCTATTCAAAACATTGGACTTTTACTCACCGTAATTGCCGTTTCATATTTTTCTAAAATTTTTGGAGGCTATTTTGGAGGAAGAATGGCTGGTTTAGACAGCAAAAATTCACTTACACTTGGGATTGGTCTCAATGCAAGAGGAATCATGGAATTAGTGATTGCAAATATTGCTTACAAAGCAGGACTCATTAACGCTGAAGTATTCTCCATTCTAGTAATTATGGGAGTTCTCACCACTCTTTCTACTCCAATTATGCTTAAAAGAAGTTTTAAATTAATAGATAAAAAATCATAAAAATTAAATGGAAAAAATTGACAGTTTAAACCAAGTTGCAGAATTTCATAGAACTTTTAACGCACCTATTTTAGAGAATCCTCAGATTCCTTCTGCAGAAAGATGCAACCTAAGAATAGCTTTACTTCAGGAAGAATTAAACGAACTGAAACAAGCCATTCAAGATCAAGATATCGTAGAAATTGCAGATGCACTTTGTGATTTACAATATGTACTTTCTGGCGCAGTTCTTGAATTTGGTCTAGGCGAAAAATTTGTAGATTTATTTAATGAAGTACAGCGTTCTAACATGTCAAAAGCTTGTGAAACAGAAGAACAAGCCCAAGAAACCGTAGAATATTACACTTCAAGAGGAGAAGAAGCTTATTACGAAAAATCTGGAGATAAATATAATGTACACAGAGTTTCAGACAATAAAGTTTTAAAAAATAAGTACTACTCTAGTGCAAATCTCAAAAGTATATTAGAAAAATAAACACATAATTTTGAAAAAAAATGAAAAAAATAATCACATTAATCATTTTAGGTATGGCACTTAATTCTTGCGCTCAAAAAGTAATCATCAATAGAGAAATTGACACTCCAGAATACGGAAAAATGCTTCTAGGAAGCCAATCTTTGAATCAATTTCAAAAAGAACCTTACAAAGCTTGGTATGACGAAAATTACACCATCTATCCTATCGATAAAACCGCTCTAGAAGGCTTAAAGAAAGAAAAAATCAATTCATATAATATCATTGTATTTCTAGGAACTTGGTGCGGAGACAGCAAAAGAAATTTCCCGAGATTGATGAAAATTTTAGAAGAAACCAAATTCCCTGAAAGCAAACTACAAATCATCGGGGTAAATAGACAGAAACAAGCTCCAGATGGCGAAGAAGTAAAATATAACATTACGCATGTTCCTACCATAATAGTAGAAAAATATGGCAAGGAAATTGGTAGAATAACCGAAGAACCAGAAACTGGTTTTATTGAAAAAGATTTATTGAACATTATCAAAAAATAATGAATTACATTAAACAAATCGTTGGTTTTACCTTAGGTGTAATCCTTACTTTATTGCTCGTTTATTTTTTTAGAAATATTGGCAAAAATGATGACCAAGTTTCTACTGATTACTATGTGCTCACCAACCAAATTTCTAAAATGAATAAAATGGTGGTCATAGAACAAGATTTTTCAAACTTGCAAAAAACCAAAATCACCAATCAACTTTTCGGAATCAAAGGTTTACCTTCTAGTGAAAAAGAAATCGTGATTTTCACCAAAGCAAAAGCGCAGGTAACTTATGATTTGAAAAAAATGAAAATCGAGGTAGATTCTGCTGATAAAAAACTGATTATCAAAGAAATCCCAAATGCTGACATCAAGATTTTTACGGATGCAGAAATCACTTCGCTTGACGATTCATTTTTCGACCGTTTTTCAGAAGAAGATTTCAAAAGAATCACCAATAATGCTAGAAAAAACGCCGAAAAAACCGTTGACCAAAATAAGTTGAGAACAGAAGGCAGAAAACAATTAATGACAAATCTGAATGAAATTTTCGTTTTAGCGAAAGCATTAAATTATGAAATCGTAGACGAAACCCAAAGTTTTGATTTGTCTAAATTCTAAAAACTTTTCACAATATTGTATAACACATTTCCTAAGAACTTTCCAGAATTTTGAATAACTTAAAAATTCAAAAATCATGGAAAAAGATAAAAGAAAAAATACCGCAGAAAATAACGCGCAAAACGCTAAACAAAATCAAGATTTTCCTAATCTGCCTCAAACTCCAAGATTAGAAGGTGCTTCTAAAATTGAAGAAAAACAAGTCAAAAAAACTTCTAAACTTCACCAAGATGGCAGAACAGATAATACCGAACAAAATAAAACCGAAGCGTAATTTCTTCGGTTTTCTAATTTAAGTTCTAATATTAGCTTGGAATTTAAGAAACATCAAAAAAAATCCTTATTTTTGCACATTATTAAAATTAGGATTCCAAAATGATTAAAATTACTCTTCCAGACGGAAGCATTCGTGAGTTTGAAGGTGTAGTTACACCTCTAGAAGTTGCAAAATCTATCTCTGAAGGTTTGGCTAGAAACACTATTTCTGCTGTGGTAAACGGCAAACAAGTAGAAGTCACGACGCCAATTACAGAAGATGCTACGCTTACGTTGCTTACCTGGAATGATGATTTAGGAAAGAAAGCTTTTTGGCATTCTTCAGCACACATTTTGGCTCAATCTATTTTAGATTTTTATCCAAATGCTAAATTAACCATCGGTCCTGCAATTGAAAACGGATTTTATTACGATGTAGATTTCGGTGATGAGTCACTTTCTGAAAAAGATTTTGAAAAAATCGAGAAAAAAATGCTCGAAAACGCCAAAAAAGATGCGACTTTCAATCTTTATTCGGTTTCAAAAGCAGATGCACTGAAAGAATATGCAGACAATCCGTACAAAACTGAATTAATCGAAAATTTACAAGACGGTGAAATTACGTTCTGTACGCATGATAACTTTACAGACCTTTGTAGAGGTGGTCACATTCCAAGTACAGGAATCGTAAAAGCTGTAAAAATTCTTAATGCAGCGGGGGCATATTGGAGAGGAGACGAAAAAAACAAGCAATTAACTAGAGTTTACGGAATTTCTTTCCCTAAACAAAAAGAATTGACAGAATATCTAGAAAGATTAGAAGAAGCAAAAAGAAGAGACCACAGAAAACTAGGAAAAGAACTAGGAATCTTCGCTTTTTCTGAAAAAGTAGGTGCTGGTTTACCACTTTGGTTGCCAAAAGGAACTGCGCTAAGAAAAAAATTAGAAAATTTCCTTTCAGAAGCTCAGAAAAAAGGTGGTTATGAGTTTGTAATGACACCTCATATTGGGAATATTGAATTGTACAAAACTTCTGGTCACTATGAGAAATATGGAGCAGATTCTTTCCAATCCATTAAAACTCCAAACGAAGGAGAAGAATTTTTCTTAAAACCTATGAACTGTCCGCATCACTGCGAAATTTATAAAACTTCTCAATGGTCTTATAAAGACTTACCAAAGAGATATGCAGAATTCGGAACGGTTTACAGATACGAACAATCTGGTGAATTACACGGTTTAACCAGAGTAAGAGGTTTCACTCAAGATGATGCGCACTTATTCTGTACACCAGACCAATTATTAAAAGAGTTTGAAGATGTAATTGACTTGGTTCTTTACGTTTTCAGAAGCTTAGGATTTGAAGATTTCGTGACTCAAGTTTCACTTAGAGACAAAGAAAACAGATCAAAATATATCGGTTCAGAAGAAAATTGGGAAAAAGCAGAAAATGCAATCATCACTGCTGCACAAAATAAAGGTCTTAAAACCATCGTAGAATACGGAGAAGCTGCATTCTACGGCCCTAAACTAGACTTTATGGTAAAAGATGCTTTAGGCAGAAGTTGGCAATTAGGAACCATTCAGGTAGATTACAATTTACCAGAGAGATTTGACCTTTGGTACACTGGTAATGACAATGAAAAACACAGACCAGTAATGATTCACAGAGCACCATTTGGTTCTATGGAACGTTTCATTGCAATTCTATTAGAAAACACTGCAGGAGATTTCCCACTTTGGCTAAGTCCAGACCAATTTATCATTCTGCCTATTTCTGAAAAATATGTAGATTATGCTAAAAAAGTTTCACAATTATTAGAAAATCACGATATTAGCGGATTAATTGACGACAGAAACGAAAAAACAGGTAAGAAAATTCGTGATGCAGAATTGAAGAAAATTCCGTTTATGTTAGTGGTAGGAGAAAATGAAGAACAAAACGGTACCATTTCTGTAAGAAGACGTGGAGAAGGTGATTTAGGAGCGATGAAATTAGAAGATTTCGTAACCTATTTCAAAGAAGCAGCAAAAATTTAAAAAAGCTAAAAAAGCTTACAACAAAGAATTAACTTTAAAATTATACAACTATAGCACAGAAATTTAACAACAGAGGAAGAGGACCAATGCGTCGCCCTGTACAAGAAGACTTACATCAAATTAACGAAAAAATCCGTGCAAAGGAAGTTCGTTTAGTAGGAGATAATGTAGAACCAGGAGTGTATCCTTTAGCAAGAGCTATTGCAATTGCTCAGGAACAAGATCTTGATTTAGTCGTTATTTCAGATAAAGCAGAACCTTATATCTGTAGAGTTCTTGAATACAAAAAATTTCTTTACGAACAAAAGAAAAAACAAAAGGAACTCAAGGCTAAGCAAGTAAAAGTTGTAGTTAAAGAAATCAGATTCGGACCTCAAACAGACGATCATGATTTCGAGTTCAAGAAAAAACATGCCGAGAAATTTTTAGAAGAAGGCTCTAAATTGAAAACGTATGTTTTCTTCAAAGGACGTTCTATTATCTTCAAAGATCAAGGTGAAATCTTACTTCTAAGACTCGCTCAAGAGCTAGAACACGTAGGAAAAGTAGACCAAATGCCTAAACTAGAAGGTAAGAGAATGATTATGATGATGAGCCCTAAAAAAGCAGCAAAATAATCTTTCAAAAGAAATAATTGTACATCAAGGGATTTCTCCTCTGAAATCTCTTGATTATAGTATTGCAGAGTATTATAAATTTTTATAATTTTGCAAACTCATTGATAACAAATACATAAAAAGCAAAACAATGCCAAAATTAAAAACGAAATCAGGTGCTAAAAAGCGTTTTGCTCTTACTGGTACAGGTAAGATCAAAAGAAAAAATGCTTACAAAAGCCACATCTTAACTAAAAAAGAAACGAAGCAAAAGAGAAATCTTACGCAAACTTCTTACGTTGCTACTGTGGATGAGAAAAGCGTTCTTCGCCAATTAGCAATTAAGTAGTTTTTATAAATCAATATTCGGTTTATAAGAATTCCTAAAAAATTCATTAAAAGTTAACCCTGAAACGGAGCCTATAAGAGAACTTTAAACGCAGTTCCGCCCTTTTCAAAAAAACAAAAAATTTAAATTATGCCAAGATCAGTAAACGCTGTAGCGTCTAGAGCGCGCAGAAAAAAAGTTTTAAAGCAGGCTAAAGGTTTTTTCGGTAGAAGAAAAAATGTTTGGACTGTTGCTAAAAATGCCGTAGAAAAAGCAATGCAATATGCTTACCGCGGTAGAAAAGAGAAGAAAAGAAGCTTCAGAGGACTTTGGATTACCAGAATTAACGCTGGAACTAGAGAACACGGAATGTCTTACTCTCAATTTATGGGAGCTCTTAAAAAGAACAACATCGAGCTAAACAGAAAAGTTCTTGCAGACCTTGCAATGAATCATCCAGAAGCTTTCAAAGCTGTTGTAGATCAAGTAAAATAATGTAAAACAAATTTGTTATCAATAATAAATCCTAAACTTTTTTAGTTTAGGATTTTTTTATTTCAAAAACTTTTATAAATTTGTCCCAATGAAAATGAATAGCAACAAAAATTGGTGGTGGCACTTATACTCTACGCTGAGTCTAAGGTAATACTGCTATGCTTTGAATCTATACTACAATAAAATTCATTTCTTGAGAAGACTTCAGCGATTATACCGTTGAAGTCTTTTTTTTTATTTAAATCTTTAATTATGCTGACAACCAACAACCAACAACCCACAACTATAATAAAAACCACCTCCAAATCATTGATGGGAGACCTTCATACAGCGATGGGAATTTACCTGAAACTCAGAGATAAATTCAGAGATACCATTCTACTGGAAAGTGCCGACCACAATGTAAATAACAACAGTTTTTCTTACATAGCTATCAATGCAATTGCAGGAATAGAAATTAAAAACCTACAGGAAATGGAAGTAAAATTTCCATTAACCGCTCCAGAAAAACATCAAATCCCAGAAAACTTCAATATCACTGAATATTTAGAAAATTTTTCCAAAAGTTTTGATTGCGAAAAGGTAAAAAATCCAGTTGAAAAAATGGCTCAAGGTTTATTTGGTTATACTAGTTTTGATGCCGTACAATTTTTTGAAACCATCCAATTCAAACCTCAAAGCAAGGAAGTAGAAATCCCCATTTTACGTTACAGATTTTATCAATATGTGATTGCTATTAATCATTTTAATGATGAAATGTTTTTAATTGAGAACAAAATTGATGGTTTAAAATCTAAAATTTCAGAAATTGAAAGCATCATTCAAAATAAAGACATTGCACTCTACCCTTTTGAAAAAATAGACGAAGAAACTTCTAATCTCACTGATGAAGAATACATAAATTTGGTAGAGTTGGCGAAGAAACACTGTTTCCGTGGAGATGTTTTCCAGTTGGTTTTAAGCAGAAGATTTGAACAAAAATTCAAAGGAGATGAGTTCAATGTTTACCGAGCTTTACGAAACATCAATCCTTCTCCATATCTATTTTTCTTTGATTATGGCGACTACAAATTAATGGGTTCTAGCCCAGAAAGTCAGTTGATTATTCAAAATCACAAAGCCGTAATTCACCCAATTGCAGGAACTTTCCGCAGAACTGGTGACACTGAAAAAGACTTACAATCGGTAAAAACCCTGAAAAAAGACCCAAAAGAAAACGCAGAACATACGATGTTGGTAGATTTAGCCAGAAACGATTTAAGCAAATTAGGAAAAAATGTAACGGTTTCTAAACTGAAAGAAATTCAGTTATTTTCTCACGTAATTCACATGGTTTCAGAAGTGACCGCAGAATTAGACGAAACCACCAATCCATTTGAAATGATTGCGACTACTTTTCCGCAAGGAACATTGAGTGGCGCTCCAAAATATAAAGCTCTTGAACTCATTGATGCTTATGAAAAATCTTCTCGTGGTTATTATGGCGGTTGCATCG
>JPFL01000657.1:0-22094 GCA_000733385.1 Paramecium biaurelia
AATAGATGCATTCCACTATAAACCTCTTTACTGAAATAGAATTATAAACTGTATTTTTCGTTTTACTTAATGATTTTTGTAGTATAAATATCTTCTTCCCCAGAAACTTAAATCACTTGTCCTTATAAAAAGTCAATATTTAATTTTATGGTCGATAATTATAAATATCCATTAGCAGGAATATTAATTTTATTTTCAAAGAATAAATTATAATTACTTTAACTTGAAAAATCAATATTAAGAGGATCAAATGTAAAATCCAGAAATTCAGTTGATTATTATTATGATTTAATCTTATATGTTAGGAATGATTACTATTATAAGTAATTATTTTAAGTGAAGGCATTCATTTATAAGTTTAGATATTCTCTCATTACTCTTATTTTACTTATCAATATACTGTAACTTATACTATGAATTAATGATCCACTTATAATTTAAATTTTAATTTGTCCATCGGTGAATTCACATTAAATATTGATTAAATCATTATTAATTTAGCATTAAACATCATTTTTTATTTCCAAAAAATTATCATATTTAAAAATTAAATACTCTTAATTTAAAATATCCTATGAAGGAATTAGGATAATATTCATTGGTACTGTTTATAATTTTGTAATATCAGATTATAAAGTAATTTAAAATTTATTGAATTCTCTCTGATATAGAGGTTAAGTTTAATAAACTTGCAATGTTTCCGATAAGATTAAGCTGTTATTAAATTTTTTGACTGATGTTATAATTAATTATTATAGTGATCTTGGATATGGAAAATAAAAAATCTCTAAATGTGCTAAGGTTTTTATTAGTTTAACTCCAAAAATTGTTAATTTACTTTGGTGTATTTAACAAATATAAGTTACAGCATCTAAATTACATTCTATTTATTTAGTAAGTTAATTAAAATTGATATTTGATTCATCAAATGTGAATTCAATATTAGTGAAATATGGATGTTATAAATTAAAGTTTATATCTAAATTCAAATTTGTATGTGAGTTTGTTATTAAATAACCAAGATTAAAGTTGTTTATTGTTATAATTTCAGGAATTATCTCAATTTCAATTTAATTCTAATTACTTGCAAATACTTAATTTAAATAAACTATTTATAAATCCAAATAATTAAACTTACATGGTATAATTGGATTAATGATATTCTCAAATTCAATTGTATATTCTGATTTTTATTCAGCGAATACTCCATATAAACTTAAGGTGTTATCATTTATGACTTAATTTAATGTTGAAATTTTTGTTGTATTTAAATTTTAATTAAATTTAATCAATAATAAGGCTAAAAATATAATATTCATAACTTACAATCTTTTTAAAGAGCAATATCAATTCCAAATTTAATGATAGTTTTGCCACTTTTTGTGATATAATTGTTTGTTGTATCAATTGCTATTAAATTTATATTATTAGGAATGAAATTTAAGATCCCATTTCCATATTAAATCTTTAATTAATCATTATTTAAATCAAAAATTTCACTCAAAAAATAGAAACATTTTTCTTTTGTAGGAATATCAAAATTTTGATATTTTTCTATTATTAATTTTATATCATAATTATTCTATGGTTAATTAATAGTTAATTTTAATAATTATACATTCTGATTACCTATTGTGATAACTTCTACTAACATATTATTATCATTTGATTTAATAATGAGATCCTATGATGATTTATTTGGAATATAAATTTCCAATTAAAGATATTAATTAAATCTTTAAGTATGAATTACCAAATCAATTTATGATAATGAATTAATGTAATTATTTTATTAAGTAAGAATAATCTATGAATTTTTCTATTTTTTTACTAAATAATCAACAAAATTATTTGAAGAAGCAATTGTTGTATCTAAGTATTCAATTGGTTATATTAGTACTTCTATCCTACTTATTCCAACATAATATGCATTCAAAAAATCTTTTACTTTAAATTTTATCAGATTTCCATTACTTTTTTCTACAAAATCTTCTGTCTTTTGTTGTATATATATTTTATTGTTTTTTGTCCAACAATTTAAATTCTTTCCAATATTTTAAATTCCTTCACATGATGAAAATTTTAGATCAAATGGATAAGGAGGATCAAATTTAATCACAATTACATCATAAGGAAAGTTGCTATATGTATTTAAAAACTAAATATTTAAATCTGTTTATTCTTAAGTTATAGACGATCCACTTTAAATTTATAATTAATTTAAAATTCTCAAATCTCTAGTAACATAGAAAGTTTAAATATCTTAATTATTGACCCTCACTTCATAATTATAGTCCCTTTTGAAAGTTGGATAATAAAATTAAGAGATTTCAAATGCAACCTCCCATTATGCATAAACTCTCTTTTCCTAATCCAAAGAAGCACTAACAGTATTAATTTAAAAATTCATATCAAACTTATATGAATTTGGCCATTCCACTTAATCATTTATTGGTGTTATCTATGAAATTAATGATTTTATTACTGTAGATGTTTGTAAACATTTAAGTTCTTTGAGGTCAATAGAAACAGCAATTATTTTATCAGGCGATGAAATTCTAAAGATAATAGAAAACATGTCTTAATTTTATTCCTTAACTATTGCTTGGGATTAAATTGTTGAGGTCTTGACTTAATATATGAAGAGAAGAAGTAGTGCAAGCATTTCTTATTTTTTATATTAACCAAAAATATTCTTTCCATTTATAAAATGCTTATTTTCATTTTTCAACCAAAAAGTTATTAAACTTCAGCGAAAACTAAAAATTCATTTTTTACATAGAAAATCTAATTTTGTTGAATTTAACTAATTAAATTACTTAAAGGAGATCACAACACATCATTTAAAGAAATTGTTAAGTAAAATAATGCATATTTGAAAGAATACAAGAAAAGAATATGAAATTAAAAAATCCATTTAACGTATAAATACAAATTATAAATTTTTGTATATTTATTATTATTATGAAATATTATTCACCAATTTATATACATTTCTATTGTTAATTGAGAAAAGTATAATAGATAATCAAACAAAAATTCTTGTTTAGTTTAAAACAATATATGATATATAAAGAATAAAATTAAAATATATTGTTAAAAATTGAAAAAAAGGGGGATCATCTTTAAAGTTATTTAAGGTTAATAATCATAAAGATTACAATATTTAAGTAAATGTGATTGAATGTGAACCAAAATTAAAATTTATTAATGAATTAAGATAAAGAATGGAGTATAGATAGTTGGAAAAAGTATTCAGCCTTATAATTACCAATATACTCAGACGCTCAACTATAGTAATGATATATTTGAGATTAGTTAAGATACTCTTTAAAAAATAAAAAATCTTCCAGGAATCCTAAATTTTGAAGACATAAATGCTTTCAAGAATTAAATGATTCGAGTTAGTAAAGGTGAAAAATTTGTATTGTAATTGGGTGATTGTGCAGAAGTATTTGATGAATGTACCGAAAAACATTGGAGAGAGAAATTTAGTTTTTATGATGTATAAAAAACATAAAGCTATTTTAGCGTATGGGCTAAATATTAGATGCTATAATTATTGGTAGGACTTGTGGATAATTTGCAAAACCACGATCATAATTACTTGAGAAGGATGGCACATTAAATTATAGGGGTGATTTAATCAATTCATTGAGTAGGGATGATAGAGATCCTGATCCATCACGTTTATTATTAGGAGCACATTATACCAAAAAAGGTATAGAGACTCTAAAGAAGTATGAAGGCTCATAAATTTGGGTTTCACATGAATGTTTACATCTTGGATATGAATCAACTTTTGTGAAATAAAATTAAGATAAGTAGTATTATTTATCTAATACTCATTTTCCTTGGATAGGGGATAGGACAAGATTATATGACCATGCACATTCAAATTTTATTAAAGGACTATATAATCCTGTTGGAATTAAAGTAATTATTTCAAAGTATTTAGATTGGATAAACAATTAATAAGACAGAATTTATTAATGTGTTTAAGTTGATAAATCCAAAGAATGAAGATGGAAGAACATTTGCTATTATTAGATTAGGAAAAAATAAGTTAGAAAAATTAAAAGACATTATTCAATGGAAATAGGAAGAAAAATTAAATGTCTCATTCTTTTTGGATCCTATGCATGGTAATAATGTGGATAAAAGTGGTTGTAAGATCAGGAAAATAGAAGACATTATGTATGAAATCTAACAATTTTTTGCCATACTTGAACATTAGAATGAAATACCTGCAGGATTACATTTAGAATGCACACCTTACGATGTAACAGAATGTATAGAAAATGATGAAGATATTAACCCTAAAAAATATACTACTGCTTGTGATCCTAGATTAAATTTCAGATAAACTAGAAAAATTATAATATTTGTTAATACTCTTCTTAAAAAATTAAGGAATAAATAATGAGACATTATTTTACAATTTTTTTAATGACTTATATATATATATTAATATAATTAACAAAATGATATTAAAATTCTACTTTTCAAACTTGATCATATAGCCATAAATAACAACTCTAAAATCTGGCATCACATTATTTACAAAATGTTAAGATTAACTTTATGGAAGTTATTGTGTCATGTTTAGAGGAGGAATTCGCACAGAAAATTAAGAATAACAAGGTTCATTATTATCTTTAAAAATAATGTAACATTTGTATATAAAGTAAAGGTATTTTCTCAATTTAGCAAATTCTTATTTGAATCTCAATCTATAGCTAATTATCATATAGGCCCTGAATCTCATCATATAAATTGTCTATTCTTGGATGAAGATCGTATTAATGCTGCAGATTATATATGTAGTGTAGCACTTCAAAAATAGAAAATGACATTATAATTTTCCAAAATTTCAAATTATTTACTTGTCTAATAGTAAAAACTCAATGATTCAATATCACAAATTTTGTTGAAAGTCTACTTTCCATAACTAAATTTATTAAATGTTATCCCAGAAAATAAACCATTTGAAACTTTTTAAACCAATTAAATTACAAAATCTAATTGTCTTATTGGGTATTAAGGTAGAAGAAAGCATGGGGAAATTGTTGAAATTTTTGAGTAATTGACTCATAAGTATTAAGAATGTAATGTTTTTTATTTTTTTTAAATATTTAGTTTTAGAAAGAGTTTTCAATCCATTTTATTAAATAGAATAATTTAAAAGTTAAACTATCAGAATTGAAAATCAAATTACAAGTGATTTTGAAGTGATTCTACTTTTTTAAGGTCCCACTTTATAAGATGAAACAAATTTACAAATTGATAATATTATTAGTGAGATTTTAGGAAATTTAGGTCTTTTTATTGAATAATCTATTTAGATGAATAAGGTGGTGAGATTGGATTCAAAGTTAAATCAAGATGTTATGATAAATGTAATAATTTATTTTATTGTAGTATTACAATTTAACAATTTCCTTACAGATGCTGGTTGTATATCTTATGGTTTTAGTGATTTTGGATTATTCTGTTTCTATTTAAAGGGAATGAATACACATGTAATTTTACTATTTTAACAAATAGAAATAAGAGATTTACAATTTAGCTATTGAAGAAATCAAAAAATTAAGGATTATAAGTGATAATGAAATAATGAGAGCAAAAAATATGGTTATAACTAAATTTTATTCTAATTTATAAAGATAACATGATCAACTTATATTTGATTTAGAAAATGTATAAAATAAAGTTTATTTATATATAGATCATATACAAAGGAAAATTGAATACTTTGGAGAACTTCAAAGATTAAATAAATAGAATTACTAGAAAAGATATTGAAAATAGAATAGAGATGTTAATTTGTTCTAAGCAATTTACAATGATTTATAGAGGCAAAGGTTCAAATTTAATGCCTGATGAAAGATTGACCATGATGAGAATGTAATTATGAATCTATTTAATATTTATTTATATTTGAACAGAATAAAAACTCATAAGCAAATTACTATTACAAGTTGATGGCACTCACACAGTATCCAAAATTAAACCAACTCTTTATCCGAATTCTGAGTTTTTAATTTATTATATAAGATCTGGATGCTGTTTCAATAATTATTTTAGATAATGAACTGAAGGATCTCCACTTATTAGTACTTTTTTTACAACATAATTTCCAAAAGGATGGATCGATAAGTTATAAAATACAAATCTAAAATTAATCAATAGTGTACTAATCATTTGATTTTGTACATAAGGTTTTAATAATTTATGAAGGCCCAATAAGATCAATATACTTTTCAACAGTATTGCTACCAAACTTATTAATACTTAATTTTTCGAAATTTTCCTTAATAATTTGGCAAATAATAAATTTTTCCTTTGTTGGTCCACTTTTTAGGAGGTATTAGATTATATAGTTTCCGAATTCCTAATAACATAATTAATAGGCGCAAGATATCAATATATCTAAGATCCTTTAAGTTATCTCCAAAGGATAAAGTTCTAAGATTTTTTAAATTAATCTACAACCATAAGTTTACTTTGAGAGAATTGCAATCTTAAATTATATAATTAATTACACATTCTTCTATGTATGGGATAATGAAAAGTAAAGCAGTTTTGTCTAATATTTCAAAACAAGACAGCAGAACATAATTACCATTAACATCATTTAATAATTAATGTATGTGTGGATAAAGTGTTTTAAAGAATGATTCAATATGTTCAGGAGAACCTCTTTTGAATAGATATATGGTTACTTGACGAATTCTATCATCTTCTAAACAACTCTACAAGCATATTAGTTTTTTGATAATTCCAAAATGTGATTAATCAAGAGAGAATATAATTAAAATTTTTAATCTTAATCTGCAACATCAAATAGTTTTTACACTGTATAATTACCAAACATGTCTTTAGCTGCCTTTAAGCATATCTTTTCAACCTAACAAAAAATGAGTCTTTTCTGATTGCAATCATTACCATCCAAAGCATTTTATAATTTTCTATTTATTAATTGGTTGCCACATATTTATTCCTAAGAATTCTTAATAATTATATTTACAAGATCCATTTAACTAAGTTACATTTTCCCATCAAGACTTTGATCACTTTTAAACTAACATTATGTGTGTTATTATTCTAATGGTTATACAGTAAGATGTTTTTTTGCTTTGTATTTGTGCTACAGTTTCTCTAATGAATCAAATGCTATTCAGATATAATATGAATTTCGATACATTAAAAATTATCTGCTGAACCACAGAATTCCTACTCTGATGTTTAAATTAAAGCACTAGATAATTAAGACTGTCTACAGTTGGATTATTTATATATAAATAAATACATTTCTATAGATGTTTATGTATGAAAAAATATTCGCTATTTCTATTATGATACCTATCCTGTAGAAATTATGCTGGCATTCGAAGTGTAAATATCTTGTTAATTGATATGCTATTCAGGAATGAATTCTTTTGATTTAAGTGATAAATTCTTTCTTCTCTTGCATAAAGTTGGTACTAATTTAATCTCATCATCTGCAATTAGTTAATTACAAATACCACTTAATATAGATCCTATTAAATCTTTTTCTTCACTTTAAGATGCCATTTAATTAAAATTTTGATTATGGAGTGAATATTTATAATATCATAATATACTACAGTTGATAATAATTTAAATCATATAGATATTGAAAGTCATCTCATTCTCTATTTCAAATTTAGGATCTTATAATATGATACCTTAATAATACTTATTTATATTTATAATATTATTCAAATTTTATATTCCAATAAGTTGGATCAACATTTAATACTGATTTTTTTTATTATTTAAAATTTTATACTATTCTCACCACATCCATCTCTAAACATCCCAGAATTTGAAATTCACAAAGAATTCTATTTCATAATTTATATTCAAAAGAAAAAAGACATATTGAAAGATTTATTATCAATAGAACTATTCAATAAGATATTCTAAAATTAAAATTTTGAAAATTCTCACTCTAATTTAACCCAAAACATATTTATTTATTATTTAAAATGTTTTTTGTTTTATGCAGAAAGTAAATTAATATAGAATTTAATATTTTCAATTTCTATCTTTTTGCAAAATACTCTTTATATTATTTTTATAAATTGTATAAATTTAAAGAGAGTGCAAAATTTTAATATGAATTAAGTTAAGTTCTCAAAGACTAAAATTCAATCAATACTGATTGGACTTTGTATTTTTAGATTGGATACGATACTTTGTATTTTTAGATTGGATACGATTCGTTTACCATTTTGATATTTAGTTTGTACAGGTTAACCATTCTATTTAACTAGTTCTCCTTACCCATCTCGGACATCATCCTTCCAATATCCTTTATATTATTTTCCATCATTCCAAGTATAAACACCATATCCATGTTTTTTATTTTACTTAAAAGCCCCCTCATAAACTTATTTGTTTGATAGAGTTAACTTTCCTTAACCATCCATTTAATTATCTACCCAATTCCCTTCATATCTTATGCCATTTAACCCTTGATAAATACCAAAACCATTTAGATTATTATTTTCAAACTAACCTTCATAACTAGTACCGTCATTATATTGTACATAACCTTTGCCGTGTTTAAAATTGTTAAAAAATTATCCTTGATATGTATAATGATCTATAATTAAGGGGATAGATACTTGTAACTACTTCCTTGCCAAACCCTTGTTTTTTATTTTAAAACCATTCCCCAATATACATATTATTATCAAGGTCTGTGAATTTACCAAAACCGTGGATTAATCCTTATTGAAAATACCCTTCATAATGGCTTCCGTTATTAAATGAAATCAAGCCATATTCAGACATTGATTAATTGATCTAAATTTATAGACCATCTTCACTATGAATTGCAATTGAATTTTTAGATGAAAATGTTAAGGGTTCTGTTTTAGTAATTTGAAGTTAATATATCTTATTCTGAATGTCACATTCTTCTGATGCAGTATTTAATCTAATATTCTCATCGTTTATTCTTAATGGAGGCTAACACATATTTTAGGTTTCTTCGTTCTATTCTTCACAGCAGCATTGTTTTTCTACAATAATGTTTTATTAAATCTATGGCTATTTGAGTGAGCAGGATCCCATCTAATAACTTATTTATCTAATTATCAATCAAATAAATAACAAGTTTATCATATTGTAAATAGTTAATAATTATTTTGAAATTTTAGATTAATGATTGATTTCGACAAGGTTTTCAAAAAATAATCAGTCTAATTAAGAGGACAAGAATAGGGATGAAAGCCTTTGGAATAATAATTTGAGTAAATATTTATTTATTATATAATATAGTAAGTATTAAGTGATCATTTCTTGAATCGGAATTCATCAAGAAAGTTAATAATTATTAAAGAATAATGTGTTTAGATTATTAATAGATGATTTGAATATTAAAAGAAATATTTAAAAAAAAATAAAATATCCAAACCAAAATGTTACATTAATACTTTAGTGATTTTGAATCTTTCGATAATTGCAGTTCGAACCTAGAAGAAAACAACAAAATTTAGTATTAAAAACTGAATTTGTTTAAAAATGATTCATTCTAAGAATTTGATATTGATTTTGAGCAGAGATCAACCAACATTGTTAACCAGCCCTAGGTGAGTCACTAAGACGGAAATAAGAAGGAAAGCAGTTAAATAGTAAATAAGAAAATAAAGAAATCATCTAAAAAGGATAGAAATTAAAAAGATTATAAGAAGAACATATGCAGAAATATATTAAGACATGCCATAAAGTCAATGAATAATGACTAAGATTGTATTTCTTATATATCAGAATTGGTTGATGATGGCAAATAATTCAGTATATACTATAACAGATAATTGGAATAAATTACTGGTTTCAGAGTATTGAGAGAACATTTGGTTTAGATGAAAGAGGATAGTTAAATTGTGAAGAATAGAAAATATGCTTTTAGACATTATTTGTTATGGTATTTGAAAACTAAAGCAACAATAATGATTTTAAGAGGAGAAACTTAGAATCGTTAGGAATATTTACGATATAAGAATGAAGTATTGATGTATTATATCCATCAACCTCATGAGTGGATGTCAAATTACCCAGAGTGGTTAAATGTAGCTACAACAGGAAATGATTAGTAGTTCCAAATTAATACAGAAGGATAGTGTATTTGAGATGTCTTGGGATAATTACGAAATTATAGATGCGTGGCCTTAAACCACAGAGAATGAAGACACATGATTAAATATTTGTCTTTATTTTTTATTTTATATTCATTAATGAAATAACAAATAGATCTGAAGTTATTGTAGTAATAAAGAGAAGAGAGATTTTAAAAGAGTTTATTTGGTGCTAATCAAATGAGTTAACCTGTAGAGGATAAGCCTGTAAATTCTAAAGTTCCAATGTTGTCTAATGAGAATTTTGTATAAATTTATGTGAAATGTACTATCACTCCAGAAGTATCATTATTTTATTAGAGTTGTTAGTTTGTGGCATAGAAAGAATTGAGAGAAGATAATGTGGATAATGAAATTGATATAGTATTTGATGATGTAATAGGTAAGATTTCTAATAAGAAAATATAGAAAATGAGGAATTAGGAATGAAAAAGGAATATAATGTATTTGTGGAGAGATAATTGGTTCAGCAGATTAAATTGTTAAAATAGAATTATATAGAGAAGCAAGATTTGATCAAAGTATCTATAAATTTTTAGATTAAGATGCCTGTATGTGGATCTAATGGTATAAGGTTACCAGAAGAGTAAGATTTATTACTCTATTTCGAATACTTTAAAATAAGGGAAAATTCAACTGAATGCTAATTGCTACTTCAATCATAGGATTTGAAATCTTAATATGGACTATTGATTTGTGGATGTCTTTTTAGTGATGAAATGGCATAAGATCTAGCATTTAAATTTTTAACTAAAAAACCCACATTAGAAATCATAATGAAATTATTATTAGTCACAGTACACTATGAATCCAAATATTAGATGTATATGTACAAGTAAATGTATGATTTATTCTTAGATTAGTAAAATAAATTCTATACTTTTATAATGGGATCCTTAAGGAAATCACAGATCCATTATTAAGTGATGTGATTTAGAATCTAAAATAATTATCAATAGAAAAACCTAATATCATTAGAGTTAATAATAAGAGTTTCTCCTTAAAAATAAATACAACATTTCTATATCCTTTATATAAGTAATATGAAAAAGAGAGAGCTGCAGTTTTCAAGCCTATAAATGAATATACTTAATTTCAAGTATTGAGAAATGCTGATATTCCAGATTAAACAGAAGATTCAGAATATCCACATATTTATATAATAAAAAAATAAAGTGATTAATAACAATATCTTTATGGAGTCTAAATAGAAGCACATGCAGAAATCTAAATATTTGATAATAAATGTGAAAAATATTAGAAATATAATGATTCATATTTAGGATGTGTAGAAAGAAACATTTGGGGTACTTCAATGGTTGTCTATGATGATGGATATCCAGAATCTGTTTAATTATAATTTCCAGATTGGATAGGTTAGAAGAGAAGAAGATTGATGAAAATAGAATATGAGACAAATATTATGGCAAATGAGCCAAGATATTTTGATACTGTATATCTGAATCTAGATACAAAATAATGGGAAGGTAATTTATTTTATTTATGATAAAATTAGAATTAATTACATTAAGACCACATTATAATTAAGAAAAAGATTGCTATTAATTAAATTTTTTTGGGTAATTTTTAATAAATATATATATAGACGAGCTAAAATTGCATCTGCTCGTAATTTCTAATTAATTAAAGCTGGAGATGATAAAACTATATAATTATTGCATGGAAAGATGGAGGCCAATTGTTTCAATTTAGATTTCAGACCTCCTCTCAGTATCTTGTAAGCATTTGCAATATCCATGGTTTCTATAAGTTCTAAAGCACTCGTGTCATGATTATTAAAAGAAATATAATAAATCCCGCACTGATAATTCTCCAATATATTTTATTCAATATTATAATAGGGTATCATCTGGTTCATCATCTTCACCTTAAAGGGCTCTTTGGCCTTCTATGAAATAATTATATTGCATAATCGTTTAATTCAAAGTTGACATGTCTGCATATTTCATATAGAATGTCCTTTCCCATCCATTTACTTAAGATAATGTAATTATATACTAAACTTAATTTCCCATTTACTAGATATACATTCTACTGACTCTCTATAATTAGACTCAAAGTTTGGTTGATGTAATTTCTTATCTAAATTCATTGTTTAATATTGCAAATGTCTAAAGGATAACCCATTCAAAAAACCTTAGTAACCTTGTGCCATGAACATCAGTAGGATTGGCAACAAAATTCATCTTTAACACGTATCTAAATATTGGATTCAGAAGAGATCCTGCCTGCATTATCACTCTCTTTCTTTTAGTTCCCATTTATTTAATTAACCGTATATAAAATTATTTAAATCTAAATGAAATTAAAAAACAGAAACTCAACTTCTGTTAACAAATTGCAAAACCTTAAACAATAACAAGATAACATCATCTAATCTATTAACGAATTAAATGACAAAAACTAATAAATCATAAAAGACTATATGAACAAATAGTAACAACTAACAGATTAATTATAAAAACAACATCAGTAGATTACAATACAAGAACTAAAATAGGCATTATAAAATAATGTTTGGACACAAAAAGTTGGATTCTTTTTAAATCCTTTATCCTAACAGATTGGATAAAGGTTAACTATCTAATAATAATAAATTTTGCTTAAACATTCAGAATCCAAGTTAATTTTAATTGAGAGGATCTTTTAAACAGAATTCAAGATTGTTCAATTTCAAGAATAAAAGAAAATGATTTAAAATGATATAGAAGGAAGAATTTTGTAAATGGATACTCTCTTAATTGAATATGAAGAGCTAGAATAGATTATCGATTCATAATAAAACAAATAACAATGTAATAATGTTAAAAATATATTTTAAATCAACAAAAGTTTGAGTCAACTTAAACATAACTATATATAATTGGCTAATTAACGATAAGAAAAAGAAATTCTTTAAACAGATTTCTAAAAAATTATCAATACTTTAGAGTTGCAGTCTAAATAATTTTAAATTGAAAAATAAATGAAAGGATTGTAATCTTCCTGGTTCAATGTAGATTAACTTTACAATTTAATTTTAACTTATGCAAAAGCAGAATAATAATTAGATTTATTTTGTAATATAATATTACTCATTAATGATAAAATTATTTAAGGGCTTAACTCTAAAACTAATTAAAATGCAATCATTGAAAGTATTTAATAAATTGAAAATGATAATAACTTTAGAGTATTCAATAGCACCATTTTTTAAGAATATTTAGATTAAGCTTAAATTTTAGAGTATTCTTAATTTCTTAAAAGTGAATTACCTAAACGTATTTCTAAGTACAAAATAGAGTAGCAATTAAAATAAAATAAGTACAATTATAATAAATTAAGAATAGAGCACATCTTGTAGATATACAAAGACAGATACATCAAATTATGTATGAATAATCTATGATTTAAACCTAATACAATAGACTAGAATCTAATTTACCTGTTCTTGAGTAAAATTAAACCGCCTAAAAATTGCAATAAATTCTTGATAGAATGAATCATATTGAATGTTTGAAATCTCAAAATAAAACACTTTTTGAAGTCACATTCCCAGCATAAATCAAATAAATACAAGATAATCTAATGTAAATGAAATAATAGTTGAATTCTTAAATTAAAGATTTATAATATTCAATAGGCATAGAATAAGATTACTATTACAAAATTTTCTCTACATAATCTCAAAAATTACCAATTTTAATTCTCGATTCAAATATTGTTAATGATAATATAGAGTAGTAAATAGAAGAAAACAGGAAATAATATCAGTAGTAATAAATTCTCTACAATTAAAATGTTGAAAATTAAAGATAGAAATTAAAACAACTAGAAGATTAAGAAAGTATTGAAATTTTGTATATATAATTAGATTAAATGTAAACAAGATATTTAATTGAATTGAATGAATCGATTTTGAAGACAAAGAAAGAGAATATCCCTCCTTCTGATTCTAGAGATATGAGTATGTTGGGAACAATATAAATAGATATGTCTCAAGAAAGAACAACTCATAAATATTCAGTACTTAGATCCAAAAAATAATTATTTATGAATGAACCAACAGATAGAAGTCTATCTACATATAGTTTTTTGGGACATCGTTCATCTGATCCATTATGTTCTAAGACAAAATTAGCATTGAAATAACAAACTAGTTTATCGTCTTAAGCCTCTCAAAAAAATCCTTTGTTATCACCTCAGTCCAATAATCATCATATATCTATTGAGCAATCATTGAGTTTACATGTATCAAATAATTTGATTATTAGTCCTCTGCAAGAAGATTCCCAGATTTTCAATAAGAGAAATCTCCCCCTCAATAAATAATAGGAGAAAAGATATATAAAGTATTAAAAAGAACATTTAGATAATAATCTACAATTAGTAAGAATGGATACTCAGTATTTTCAAGCAAATTTGTAAAATATAATTAGAAGATGAAATGCTTGGAATTCTATAATTCTAATAAGATGATTCATGATTTAGGATAAAAGGAATCAGCTTTATGTTTGAGATAAATTAAGGAAGTGAAACAATGTTAACAATCATTAGTTTTAGTAATTTCGAAACATCAATAGATAGAATTGGTATTTAATAAACATGAATAATTGAATGAATTTATGAAAATGATAACATAGTGATTTTAATAATAATTTATTTCCGGTTAACAATGCAAGTTTTTACTAAAAATGTTTTTAGGAGATTTGTATTCACTCCATTTTTCTCTTTCTCATCTAAGAGAGATTTGTATGGTAAATCTTTATCTAAACAATTAGAATTATTGGGAGTACCTAAGTAAGCTTCATAGAATGATATCAAAAAAGCCTATTATGGATTAGCCAAAAAGTATCATCCAGATGCAAATCCATCTAAGGATGCCAAAGAAAAGTTTGCTGAAATAAATAAGTAATAATTATTTTCTACAATTCTAGTGCATATGAAACACTTTCAGATGAAAATAAAAGAAGAGTTTATGATTAAGTGGGAATGACAGGAGATGAATAAGATTAGGCTGGAGCTTAGGATCCCTTTGCTGCATATAGTAGTTTCTTTAGATAAGGAGCAAGAGGAGGTAGAGGACAAGAATTCGAATTTGATGAATCAGTTTTTGGTGATTTTGCATCCTTTTTCAATATGGGAGGAGAAGCTGAAAGAATTATTAAAGGAGCTGACATTTATGTTTAAATGGAAATTTCTTTTATGGATTGTGTTCAAGGATCCCAATAGACAATTTAATTTGAGAAAATAGGTACCTGTACTACATGTAATGGTACTAAATGTAAACCTGGTACTGCTCCAGGAAGATGCACTAATTGTGGAGGAAAAGGATCTATTAATTATAGATAAGGAGCTATGACTATATAAATGGCATGTACTAAATGCAGAGGAACAGGAATCTCTATCAAAAATCCTTGTATTCATTCTATTCATTTATTTAGGTACTTCATGTAAAGGAATGGGTATATAAAAACAGCCAACAAATGAAACTATAAATATACCTAAGGGAATAGCAGATGGTTAAAATCTTAGACTGACAGGTAAAGGGAATGTAGGAGAAAATGGAGGAAAACCAGGAGACCTTATTGTTAAAATTTAAGTCAAGCCAGACACATATTATAAAAGAGATGGCTATGATTTGATTACGAATGCTTATATTTCTGTTGCTCAAGCAGTTTTGGGAGATACTATAAAAATAAAGACTTTGAATGGTGATAAATAAGTTTCAATCAAACCTGGATGTTAAGATGGAGAAAAAATGAGATTGAGTGGCTTAGTATATTTTATTAAAAATATTAAAGGGAATTAACAAATTGGCACCCAATTAAAATTAGAAAGGCGATTAAGTTATCAATTTCAAAATACAAATACCCACAAAATTAAATGAGAAATAAAAAGAGATATTTCAAGAATTAGCAAAAGTATTTATTCTTATTCATTATAAAATAGTTGGAAAAAACAGAATCTTAAAATCAAACTTAAAAATAAGAGGGGGTTTTTGATTAAGCCAAGAGTGCTTTCCAGAAGTGAGGATTTTTATTTGTTTATAAAAACACTTATAACTTTGATTAATTAAATTAAAAATGCCTATTCATTAATGATATATCATTAAATTTGAACCCAAAAATAAAAGTGAATTTAACTTAAAAAATCACAAAGAACTTAAAATAAGAGTAATTTTATGAGATCAAAATAAATAAAGTTAAAAAAATAAAATATACCAAATAATTTTAATCCGTCAAAATGGATATTCATTAGTCATCTTTCAACTATCAAGGTATTCTAACGATTCTTCCATTTAGTGAATAAAAATAATTAATATTGTTAAAAGATTCTTCAAGATTTTCTATTAAAATTATTAAATATAAACTTTGTTTAAACTCAATATAATAATATAAAATGTTTCATGCAATCATTTGGAAGGTACTGCTATTTACAATATTTTTAATTCTGAAATATCTATTTTAAAAATAAGAGTATTATTAAATAAACATCTTCTAATGTTTAGCCTATGTATGATTATAGTGAAGAAAAAAATAATTGATGAATGATTGAATAGGTTTAATAAAGTTAAAGAAAACATTTCGAAATTCAAATAACAAAATTCTATAATTTAAAGTTGCATTCATTAAATAATATATCAGAGTCATATTATTAAGAAACATTGATTTCATAGTGAATAAATTACAACAATGATAATGGTTTGAATTGATCTTTTTATTTTTAAATTTATTTTCATTACTCAAATCTATTTTTTGCAATTTTGATGTATTAAATATGTTTTTAACATATCTTATAATTTTTTTTGATCAATAACAAAATACTTTTATGCTAAATGATTGTTTATGAAGTAATTGTTTCTAGTTTTAATGTTATGAATTATCTACAGAAAGATTAAAAAATATTTAAATGAAATTTTCTAAATTTATTTCAAAACATTAATTTATCATTTGTCCTTTAATATAAATTTGTGTATGAGATAACTAAAAATAAATAATCAATACTTTACACAAAGGAGAATTTCACAAGGATCCTTTGGCATTGTTATGTAAGGGTTTGATTAAAGAAATGGTAAATTGGTGGCCATTAAAATAGAAAGGCCAGAAAATGAACATCTACATTCATTAGATCGAGAAGTGGAAATTTTATCAAAGTTATAAAATATTAAGGGAATACCAAAATTATTGTATTATGGAGCTTAAGAGAACTATAATACAATAGTGATGGAATTACTGTAAAAAGATTTGTCTTCTTTAATAAAGTAAAGGAAAAAAATTAGTTTAAAATCAATACTTTAAATAACAATTTAGCTGGTCTCAATTCTTGAAGAAATACATAGATAAGGCGTGCTGCATAGAGATTTGAAACCTGAAAATATAATGTTGGATGAATAAAATGCAATTTATCTAATCGATTTTGGAATTAGTAAAATATTTTAACGTAAAAATGGAGACCTAATGTAAAATATTTTAATCTAAAAGAAGTACTTTTAAAGAGAAGGTACCTTTCGTTGGAACAGCTCGTTATGCATCAATTGCAGCTCATAAAGGATTAGAATTAAGTAGAAAAGATGATATTGAATCATTATTCTATGTAATGATCTACTGCTTAAAAGGGTATTAATGGTTTTGATCATTAGATTAGTACTTTACCATGGCAGAATTTAAGGCACATCCCAGATGATCAAAGAACTCAAAAAATAGGAGAATTGAAAGAAACAATAGATCCAAAATAACTCTTTAAGGATTTACCAATCGAATTTATTAAAATTTATGAGTAATATATGTTTAGATAATATTAGATATTTAAGAAAATTAACATACAATACTGAACCGGATTATAAAACAATAATTAAGTTATTGCAATAAGCAGCTAAACATTTGAATATAGTATTAGACAATAGATATGAATGGGACACTTAAAATAATCATTAAGATCTGGTTGTGAATAGATTTGGATCACTATAACCTGAAGAGACATAGATTAAGAACTATGAAAAATTTTAATCAAATATCAACAATAATATTAATTAGACTACTCATTCAAGACCAAGACAATTACAACTTCCTATATTAAAATTGGAATCAAATTAAACAAACAACAGTAATTATGGAAGTGGAAATTATAATAATAGTATTTATAATTCAGTTGGCATCATTTATTCTCTGTCAAATGAAGAAATAAGTGAAGAACTGTAAGAACCTATTCCAGATGAACAAGAAAGCTAATTCTTTATCAATATTAAAGCATTTCCTGATCATATAAAAAAACCTCATTAATGGAGGAGTAATAATCACAGTATAGAAGGGTTTTAATTAATTGAAAAAAATCTATAATCTGATAAATACTAAAAATTAAATGCATAAGTTACTAGGAATTAGTAGTGTCATAAAAAATGATTTCTTATTATTAAATTAAAGTTGCTTCATTATTCTATATTTTGGAGAAATTCTTAAAATAAATGATTTGTAAAATAAACATCAAAAATACATCAGCAACATGAAGAATTCTGTTTTCCATTAAATTGATTAATGATTGGTTATACTTCAGTCATTGAACCTAATTTAATCCCATTTTATGGATCATTTAAATCTATCTCCTTATTCTTAATTTTCATATAAACTCTTTGTACTAAGGTTTCAAAAGCCAGTGTAACATTTTCTCCAGTTCTTGCTGATGTTTCTAAATATAAACAACCTGTTTATTAGGCTAGTTATTATCCTTCATCTTGGGAAACTTCTCTTCCCCATTAATCAATTTTATTCGCGACAATCATTATCTCAGCTGATGAATCTTACTTTACCTCATTTAACCAATTAATAAGATGATGGAATGTTTTTTTCTTGGTCACATCATAAACTAATAAACATGCAATTGATCTATATATTAAATTTCTTTTCTTTACCCTCTATAGTATGCTCTTGTAATCGACCTAAATGACTCTTAACCTGCCTAAATAATATTAAGAAGTTTACAGTATCCCAAATATTAATTCTAATAACACTATCTTTATAATTAATGTCTTTCTATCCAAATCCTATTCCAACAGTTGAATCAATATTATTTTTAAATTAACCTTCAATAAATTATTGGAGTAAACAACTTTTCCCTACTCCAGAATTACCTACAATGATAAATTTAAAACTATAATGGTAATTACATTGTTATTTATTCATAATAATACAAATAAAATTTGTTAATAAAATAAATAAAAATGAATCCAAATACACCATTCAACGAACGATTTGCTAAAATCTCTGAAAAACTCAGTTCAATCTAATTACATCATGATAGTTCCAAAGCTCATCGTATTGATGTTGTTTGTGGTCGTGTATCAGGTGTAGAGGAAAGAATTCAAGATACAATCACATCCTATAACAGAAAACTAGTATAAATTTCTATCTAATTTTAGCATTCTCTCAAGGATGAAATTGTGAGATTGTAAAAATAAATTGAAGAAGAAAACAACACTTTCGAAGCACAATTTGAACAAAGAGTAAGAGAAGTTGCTGCTTTTGAAAGTCGTATAACGACTAAATTGGAATAAGAAATTTCAATTAGAAAGGATGGTTATCTTAAATTATAAGGCTACTTGGATGAAAAAGTAATAATAATTAATAAACTTAGGTTGTCTATTTAAAATCAGATGTTTAGACAGAAAGTAAAATTAGATAGGAATAAATTGAAAATATTACTACTTCTTTAGAAAATGATTTACCAAAATTATATGATTTAGTAAAGTCAGAAGGGCAAGATAGAGAAGACAATGATAATGGGACTTTAAGAAGAGCAGGAGATGAAATCAAGAGATTAAATGAAGGATTGTCAAATTAAAAGAAATTAAGGTATTTTATATCATATAAAATAAAATTAGAGAGGAATCAGAAGCTGCAATATTTGAGATGCTAAAAGACTTGGTTTCAAGAGTAAAGAGTGAAATTGAAGAGGAGAAAAAATTAAGAGAAGAGAGCTAAGAGAATTTATTAGGTTTGTTGGAAGATGCATGCAATAAAATCTATAGAGCTGCAAAAGATTGATATTTTTTTATAACCTATAATAATAATTATTATTAAATTTTAATTATAATATGTTTCCTTGGATATTTGTTAATTTCATTTAAAAATTATAAGATTGATTTTAATTCTAGACAACATTCTAATTTACATACTAACTAACTCACAAATTTGGTCATATTATAATTGAAATTGATAAATATTAAAAAGAATCAAAATATAGATTTCCACCATGTTTTTGATGATTTCTTATCTTCACTTTTTTTTTCAAAATTAAAATTGGTATCCTAAGAAAAATGTACTCTTTTCTTTTTGAATATTTTAGATTTAGGTTTTACTTTATTTGGTAAACTTTTAGAAGTTAGTGAAAAATGAATTTGATTATGTTATTTAAGTATCCCTTTGTGTTTGTTATATGAGCTGTTGTCTTCTAAATACAAATTACTTATGATTTTCT
Organism: Paramecium biaurelia; assembly: GCA_000733385.1. Taxonomy (NCBI): domain Eukaryota; phylum Ciliophora; class Oligohymenophorea; order Peniculida; family Parameciidae; genus Paramecium; species Paramecium biaurelia. The sequence goes on from JPFL01000657.1 coordinate 20,646, forward strand.
GAAACGCTTTGTTTTGTTTTGGATTTTATGTAGAGTATTTTAGAGGATCTGTTTTATTAATAGTTTACTTTTCAGATGATAACTACAATGAACTAGATTAAATTGATGCGAATTGAGAATCTTTAGATTCTTTTGAAGCATTCTTATTGGGTGATATTTATTATTTTTAATTAAACCTTTATGAATTTTCTAGATAATTATTCTAAGAGTTAGAAATTAATTCTGATTTCAATTTTTAAAATTCTAATTGTTACTTAACTATTTCTTTTATGATTAATCTTTATCTTTCCTCTTATTCTTGCTGTTTTCTAATTGGCTTTATTATGATAAATACATTTCTTAGATTCTAGCTCTGACTTCGATTTCTAAATCATTCATAAATCTATTTTATCTATATTAAACAGTTGATTCATTAATGTATTTAGTAGTAACAAAAACTGGAAGTAACTCTACTTCAACATTGCTAGCAATTAATTCATTTTTTGGATCTGATTGTGTATGTAATATATTATCTGAGTATTCTAATTCTCTTCGAAAATTAGTAGCAGGTAATGTTAAAGATTCACCTTAACGAGAACTAGAAGCAGAACGTTTTCGATCATTTTTTCTTTCAATTTTTGATTGTTGTTCAAAGTTTAATTCGAGTGTACTTCCTTCATATCGGAAACCATTTCCACATTTAACTTCACATTTTGATGGACATCCTCCCATTATTATAATTAATTTATATTAATTAGAACAAAAAGATTAATGATATAATTATAATTATCAGTATAACTCTTTAATTATTGATATACTCTTATCTCTAATTCCAAAACTTCCAAAATACCTAGAGTTAATATTAATAATAAATTCTCCTAAAATTATTATCAAAAGATTTCTGTTAGTAATATGAATTAATAGCTGTCTATCATCTTTATTGCCTTCCGTTTATCCATGTCTAACCAACCATATTTAAATTATTTTTTATCCGATTTGTATCATTATTATTAATCAATTTTAAAAGAACCTATATTTTCAGACATGCAGAGTAGCACAGTTGGCAGTGCGTAAGGCTCCAAACCTTAAAGCCAGTGGTTCGAACCCACTCTCTGTACTTATTTTTATTTTTTTTTAATTAATCAAAAAGTATTATATAATATTAAAGAAATAAATAGTTCATATTATAATATTCAATCATCTACTATTTAAAATTACTCTAATTTACTTAATCCATTATTAACCAATTTTTAATTTTAATTCTAATATGAAAATAACAATTATTTCAATTATACAATTTAAGATAAATCCCTAAGAATTGATTTTTACATTACTAACAAAGAAAATTTATAAAAATAAATTATTTAGAGTCATGGCTATAATGGTAACAAACAATTCAAAATTATAATGAAGTAGAAGGTATCTATTCTTTTTTTTAAATAAAATTACATCGTATAGATAAGTCCATTC
>JPFL01000658.1:0-22032 GCA_000733385.1 Paramecium biaurelia
AGAACTTTGAGTTTTATAAGCATACATTTGTCATGTTTTGGAGATTTCTGATTAAAATCATATTATTATTGAACAATTATTGAAATGAAAAAAGGCTCCAATAAAAATTGAAGCCTTCTTGTTAACAAAAAACTATTACTATGATTGAACTTTTGACCAAAGATTGTACCCTCCGTTTAAGTTCACGGCTCGGAAACCGTTATTTCTCATAATTCTATTGGCTAAATAACCACGCAAACCAACTTGGCAATAAATGGCATACATTTTATTCTTATCTAATTTTTCGAGATTTGCTCGTAAATCATCTACGTTAATATTAATTGCTCCTTCAATTGCTCCTCCTGAAAATTCTTTGGAAGTTCTTACATCTAAAATTACTGCATCATTTTCTTTCATAAAATCCCAAAATTCATCATAATTCACCATTTCTAAATCCCCTTTCAAAATATTTTCCGCAGCATAACCAGCAATATTTACAGGATCTTTCGCAGAGTTAAAAGGCGGAGCATAAGTAATTTCAATTTCTGGTAAATCATAAACAGTGAGATTTCCTTTGATAGCCGTTGCAATTACATCAATTCTTTTATCAACTCCAGCTTCGCCAACAGCTTGAGCCCCGAAGATTTTTCCGTTTTCATCAAAAATAAGTTTTAAAACCATATTTTTTGCTCCAGGATAATAACCCGCGTGATGACCGCGAGTTACAATGGCAGTTTTATAAGGAATTCCGAAACGTTTTAATGTTTTTTCATTGAGTCCAGTTGAAGCCACAGAAAGTTCGAAAAATTTCAAAATAGAAGAACCCAAACTTCCTGTATATTTGTATTGATTTCCTAGAACGATATTGTCAGCTACTATTCTACCTTGTCTGTTTGCTGGCCAAGCTAAAGGAATCAACACTTTTTTATTGTTGATGTAATGCGCTACTTCTATTGCGTCTCCAACTGCATAAATATCAGGATTAGAGGTTTGCATAAATTCGTTCACCAAAATTCCACGAGTTTCACCAATTTCCAAGCCCGCTTCTATTGCTAATTTGGTTTCGGGTTTTACACCGATTGCAAGAATTACCGCATCTGTTTCTAAAGAAGTTCCATTGTTTAAGAACACTTCTATGGTTTCGCCTTTGTCATTGAATTTTTCTACGCCAACGTTTAACAACAATTCAAGCCCTTTTTGTTTGGCTTTTTCGTGAACGAAACTGGCAATATCAAAATCTACAGGCGCCATTACTTGATTACCCAATTCTACTAATTTCACAGATTTCCCAGCTTCAATTAGATTTTCGGCAACTTCTAAACCAATGAAACCTCCGCCAACAACTACAAAATTCTGCGCATTTTTGGTTTTTGCCACAATTTTATCCATATCAGGAATATTTCTGAGTGTATAAATTTTATCAGAATCAATTCCTTCAAAAGGAGGTTTTATAGGTTCTGCACCTGGAGAAAGCAAGAGTTTATCATAGTTTTCTAAGTAAATTTCGCCGGTTTGTAAATTTTTGACAGAGATTTTTTTCTCGTCTGTATAAATAGATAAAACTTCTGTAAAAACCCTTACATCTAAGTTGTATCTTTCTTTAAGAGATTCTGGTGTTTGTAATAAAAGAGCGTCTCTCTTGTCAATCGTTCCGCTGATATGATAAGGCAAACCGCAATTCGCAAAGCTTACATATTGTCCCTTTTCAAAAATTATGACTTCATTTTCTTCTGAGAGTCTTCTTAATCTGGTTGCTGCTGTTGCGCCTCCTGCAACTCCTCCTACTATTAGTATTTTCATCTATAAATCTTTAATGGATTAAAAAAATTCATTTCTAAAGTGAAACAAAATTGATACTGCAAAATTACGGTTGGTTTTCACCAATTTCGGTAACAGATGTTACAATGAAAACGTGATTTTTGTCAAAAACAAAAATTATTAAAATTTACACTTGAAATTTTTATACCTGATAATCAGCAACTTAATTAAATAATTAAAAAATATTTACTACTTTGTATTGCATAATACTAAATTTTATATATATCTTTGCATAAGAAAATAAGAAACTCTTTAAAATATAAAACACTAAAAAAATTGTATATGAAAACTTATCAACAAAATGAAAACCAATATTACACTGGTTGTAGAGCAAAACTAACTCGCGATGGAGACAATAGAAGAATCGCTGGGGTTTGTTCAGGACTTGGAAGATATTTCGGGATAGATGTCTCTTTAGTAAGAGTTGCATGGTTCTTACTGGCATTCTTCGGAATATTTTCGGCTGGAATTTCTACGTTTATGGTCGTATTCGTCTATTTTTTACTTTGGTTACTTTTACCAAAAACGAGAACGATTCACTACTTCGAAGAAAGAAAATAGTAATATATTTTTTTGCATTACTACTTTGCATTGCATATTACTAAAAAATACCTATTTTTGTTCAACAGAAAAAAATTCGTAAAATGAATGTTACAACAAATTATAAAAACCACTAATAACTAAAAAACATGAACACAGAAAATACCAAAGCGCAAATGCGAAAAGGAATTCTAGAGTTCTGTATTTTGAGCCTTATCAATAATAAAGAAATGTATGTTTCTGATTTAATAGACGAACTCAAAAAAGGAAAGCTAGATGTAGTAGAAGGAACTCTTTATCCGCTACTTACAAGATTGAAAAATGGAGAATTTCTTGCTTACAGATGGGAAGAATCTACCAGTGGACCGCCAAGAAAATACTACCAAATTACTGAAAAAGGAAAAACCTTTTTAGCAGAATTACAAAATACTTGGAATGAATTAACAGAATCTGTAAACCAAATCACCAAAACATCATAAAAACTAAACTATGAACAAAACATTATCAATAGGACTTGCTGGTTTTTCTTTCGTAATAGAAGAACACGCATACATAAAACTGAGTGACTACCTCGCTGCACTGAGAAGTTCTCTAGAGGAATCAGAAGCAGACGAAATTATGCATGATATCGAAATTAGAATTGTAGAAATTCTAAAAGATAACATGGGAAAAAGAGAAGTGGTAAATGATGATGATATAGAAAAAGTAATTGCCCAAATTGGTAAACCAGAAGTAATAGAAGAACAAGAAGAGGCTTATTTTTCTGATAAAACTGCCAATAAAAAATCAAGACCTTCATTTTCTTCGGCACAGCAAAAACAACTGTTCCGTGACCCAGAAAATATGAAATTAGCAGGTGTTTGCTCTGGTCTGGCTGCATATTTCGGGATGGATGTAACTTGGATGAGAGTGATCTGGTTTGGTGTAGCATTTTTAGGATTGTTTACCGCTGGAATCTCTACTAGTCTTATCATTTTCTTATATATAGTTTTTTGGATTATCCTTCCAAAAGCAGAAACTGCAGCAGATTTCCTTAAAATGAAAGGTAAACCCTTGAACTTTGACAACTTAAAAGAAGAATCTAGTAATATCGTAAAATTTGCCAATGAATCTACTGCCAAAGTAGGCGAAATGTACAATGAAGCTAAACCTGTAGTAACTTCTGCTGGTAGTGGATTGCTAAACGTTTTAAGAGTTCTTTTCGGTGCTATTTTTGCTTTCTTAGCAATTGGTGCAATCATAGGGCTGTTTTTCGTTTTTGGTTTATTCGGAAATCCAGATTTCCCTGGTGTAAGTAAAATGAACTTCCTTTTTGACGATGGCGGAATGAAATATATCCTTTCTTCACTCATTGTACTAGGAACATTATTCCCAGCAGTTCTTTTCAGCTTAATCAGCATCAAATTATTATCTCCTAAAACTAAATTAAGAAATTTAGGATATGTATTGGGTGGTTTATTCTTAGCAATTGTGCTTTTAGGAACTTATTTCGGAGTAAACATGGCAAAAATAGATATGTCTTATAAAGGCGACAAAGAAGAAACTGAAAATATTTCTATCAATGTTCAGCCAACTGATAGCCTTATCATTGACAAAAAACAAGTAAACATTCCAGCGAATTATACTGCTTATGATGATGATATTTTCTCTGACAAGAAAATGGTTTTCGAAGAAGATTATCCAAACGTAGAAGTCGTAAGAAATGCTAATATTACTCAGCCTTACCTCATCATTAAAAAATATGCGGAAGGTTATAACAAACCTCTAGAACTTAATGTTCCTGTAGAAGTGGTAGGCAACAAAATTTTATTACCAAATTTCGTAAGTTATCCTTACCAATACAGATTCAGACATTACAGTGTAGATTATGAATTGGTGGTTCCTAAAGACATGAAAGTTGCAAAAGGAAACGAACATCTGAATGTAAACGGTGACCTTAATGCAAACGGAATAGATGATGACGATGAAAATAACAACAATGAAAATGGAGATATCATTATCGAAAAAAATAAAATCAATATCAACGGAACTACGATAGAATATGATTCTGAAAATGCTGACAGTGTAATTATCAACGGAAAAAAATATCCTAAAAAAGTTGCAGACAGCATTTTAGAAAAAGACATCAAAAATATTAACAGTCTAAAAGATTTAGAAAATTTAAAAAACCTTAATATTTCAATTAAAGATGGTGATTCTAAAATAGAAATTAACACCAAGAAATAAATAGTTCTAGTTTAGTTGGGTTGCTGATGATAACAACAGAAACTTCCGCAACCCTACACTAGAAACTAAGTAGCCGAAGAGAACGATATTTTATAAAATTTTAACATTTAAAATATTTTAAAATTAAAAATAATTATTACCTTCGCTAAGTGAATGAAACTCACATAAAACAAACAAAAAACACTTGAAATTATGATACAATTTGTCTTAGAAATCGTGATGAAAATAATGGAGTTCATCAGCAGTCTATTTTAGAAAGATTATAATCTATAAAATAATTATATTTGCAAGTAACCTTTTTGCTAGGGTTACTTGTTTTGTTTTTTAAAGAGAAAAATATGAAATTTATTAAGAAAATTATCGCAAAGTTTGTGCTTTGGGTTTGGGGTTGGAAGATTGTGTTAGAAGGTCCCGCAAGTAATTTAGACCGTTGCGTTCTGGTGGTAGCTCCACACACTGCTAATGATGAATACATTCTAGGAAATCTAGCTTATTGGGTTCTTGACAAAAAACTAAAAGTTATCATAAAAGATGCTCACACAAAGGCTTGGTACGGTTTTATCGTAAAAGCATTGGGCGGAGTTGGAATCGATAGAAGCCAAAGAAATGACTTGGTAAATTTTGTAAAAAATGAATTTGCAAAAGATGATTTCAGCTTAGTAATTACACCAGAAGGAACAAGAAGTTTTGTTAACAAATGGAGAAAAGGATTCTATCATATGGCAAAAGAATCAAAAGTTCCTATCGTTATTGCTGCTGGAGATTTTAAAACCAAAAGTATTCATTTAGGTAAACAAATTTCTGTTGAAGACATTCAGACCAGAAGCTACGAAAGCATCATGGAAGAATTACAAGAATATTACAAAAAAATCACTCCAAAATATCCAGAAAAGTGGAATCCAAAAATCTACTAATCTAAAAGTTGAATTTTTATGATGACCAACGAAGAAAAATTAGCACAGCTCAACCTTTGGAATAAAAACACTTTAATGGAAACCTTAGAAATCGTTTTCACCGATTTGGGAGACGATTATTTGGTGGGAACTATGCCTGTAAATTCTAGAGTTCATCAACCATTAGGTTTATTGCATGGTGGTGCTAATATTGCATTTGCAGAAAGTTTAGGCTCATGTCTTTCTAATATTTTGGTAGCTCACGAAGGAAAAGCTGCTGTAGGAACCAATATCAATTCTAATCACCTCAAAAGCAAAACCGAAGGAACCGTTACTGGAACGGCTAGAATGATTAGAAAAGGACAAACCCTCCATTTTTTAGAAATAGAAATAAAAGACGAAAACGGAAGTTTACTGTGTCATTCTACGATGACGAACATGGTAATTAACCGAAAAATAGAAAAGTAATGAAAGCTATTTTCAGATTACCCTTTGAAGAAAAATTTATCCTAATACATCATAATGAAGCTGCAAGAAATGTAGCTTCTTTTTTTCCTTTCACCAATGGGAAAACCATTCATTTACAAGCAGATCATCTAGAAGTTTGTACTTCAGAAGAACTCAAATCTTCTTTTTTTGAGGTAGAAAATTTTCCTGAAATGAATGCTGAACTAAATATTCCTCAGCATGAAGAATATCTCCAAAAATTAGAAAAAGCGATTGAAATCATCAAGCAAAATAACTTTCCAAAATTGGTTATTTCTAGACCTATTGCTAAAGAAATTTCTTCCATCAATTTAAAAGAAACCTACCAACTGCTTTGCAAAAAATATCCCAATACACTTTGTTATCTGCTTATTACTGATGAAGAAATTTGGATCGGTGCAACTCCTGAAATTTTAGGAAAATTCAATAAAAAAACACATGAGTTTTTCACCATGAGTTTGGCAGGAACACTTCCCGTAGATGAAGAATGGAGCGAAAAAGAAATTGAAGAGCAGAAACCTGTTACTCATTATATTTCTGAAATTTTAAAAAAATATGTCACTCTGAGCGAAGTCGAAGAGTCTGAAACTTACAATCATATTTCGGGGAATATTAAGCATCTCAGAACTGATTTCACTGCTAAAATTGAAGATAATAGGCTTGAAGAATTAATTGAAGAACTCCACCCTACTCCTGCAGTTTGTGGAATTCCAAAAGATTTTTGCAAAGAAAAAATTATAGAAATCGAAAAATATAACCGTGAATTTTACGCAGGTTACATTAAAATAGAAACCGATGAAGAAATTTATTACTTTGTGAATCTTAGATGTGCAAAAATTTACAAAAATCAAGTAATCGCTTTTGCAGGTGGCGGAATTACGGCACTTTCTTCGCCAGAAAAAGAATGGCGAGAAACCGAACTAAAATCTCAAGCTATTCTTCATCATTTAGAATAAAAAAATCCGCTTTTAGAAGCGGATTTTTCATTAACTATTTTTCTGCGAAAGTTTTTTCCAAGTATTCATAACCAGAGTAACTAAAATTCCTATAATAGATGCGACTATAGAGAATAAGAATTTATTGTTTTCTGAATGCATAAAACCTAAATTCCAGTCGATTGCATAAAGATTAACTCCTAAAAATATAATAAAAAGCACTAAAAAAACTTTGTAAAAGGTTGTCATTGGTATGAGATTTATGATTTAATATTGATAATTTTAAAATTGTACGTAAGTAGAAAATAACTGCGCAAAGTTAGCGGTAAATAATTTAATAGAAATCGCTAAAAGGATAATTCCAAAAACTTTTTTGAAAATCATCAGCGTAGCATCTCCTATTTTTTCTTCTAAGAAATTGGCAGATTTTAGAACGATATACACTAAAATTGTATTGAGTAAAATTCCTAAAATAATATTCACCACATGAAATTCTGCACGAAGTGATAACGTTGTAGTTAGTGTTCCAGCTCCGGCTACTAAAGGAAACGCAATCGGAACGATAGAAGCAGCCTTCACGTTTTCCACTTTGTGAATTTCTATTCCCAAAATCATTTCCAAAGCAATAATAAAAATAACCAAAGCTCCCGCAATCGCAAACGAATTCACGTCTATCCCGATGAATTTGAGCATTTCTTTCCCTACAAAAAGAAAAACAATCATCAATGCTCCAGAAACAATAGATGCTCTTTCTGCATCAATATGCCCGAATTGCTTTCTAAGAGAAACAATAATAGGAACCGAACCTAAAATATCGATTACTGCAAACAAAACCATAAAACAAGTCAAGGTTTCTTTAAAAGAAAACGATTCTAACATAGTGTGATTTTTTTATTATTTTCACAAAAGTATGAAATACTTTTATTATTCCATAATTTCAGAATACATCGCAGTTATAGAGTTGTAAAGCTCTTGTAAATGAGAGTCGTCATGAATAGGCGAGTATTTTTCTATTGAAATTTGTTGTTCCAGATTTCTGAAATCTTCGGTGAACTGAGAACCTTTGTAATTTTCTAAAAAAGCTTTCAATCCCATTCCAAATTTTTGCTGAATATGCTGTTCTGCATCTTGTTGCAACTCTTCATAAGTAGCAAAAAATGCTGAATGATCTCTGTTAGACAAAAGCGTTTTCATATATTCTAAATTCGCTTCAAAGTCTGGTTTTAGAAGATTTTTAATTTTTTCTTCCTCTTCTCTAATGGTAGTTATTGGTTTATTTTCTACAGTAACCAAAGCTTTTTTCTTTGGTCTAATCCACAAGAAGAAAAGGAAAGTTCCCATCACAAGAACCGCCAAACCAGAAAATAAATTTTTAAAATTAAAACGGTAAGACTGTGTATGTTTTTCTTTTTCGATAACAGGTAAAGGAACGCTATTTAAAACATTGGCAGTATAATCATCTACAATGTCAATCGTTGATTTCTGCGCTGCAATTTGAGCTGAATTCAGAACATTCAACACAATACTTTTCACACCCAAATCAATGTACTGATTAAGTTCTGGATTGAAAAACGAAAATGGTTCCGTAGAAATATTGATTTTCCCTTCATGCTTAGGAATCACCACATATTTTGCGGTTATTGAACCTTTTACACCATCTTTATTGGTAGATAGCTTGCTTATAATCTGAGGTTTGAAAAAAGTATAGTCTTTAGATTCTATTAATTTTGGCAATTTATCTTCGTCTAAATTTCCTAAACCAGAAATTTTCACCAAAACGTCAATCGGTTTGTTTACTTCCAGAGGTTCTGTTTTTGCAATTTCTTTAATGGAAACATGAAATTTCCCTACCGCATTTTTAAAATTCTCTGGAGAATCTTTCGGCAAAGTTTTTACATTAATTTTAACCTTATTCGAAACAATTTTACTGATTTCTGGAGTTTTCACCATTGCCGAAACTGGCTCTATTTCTACATTACCAGCTTCTTCTGGGAAAATAATAAACATAGCAATCACTTGCGAAGCCATTTCGCCATTTACATTTTCTATGTCTTGTTTTTTGTAACTGATAGGCTTAATTCTCGCATTATTCTGTTGCGGAAATTTTATATTTTCTAACTTTCTGAAGTTATCATAATTCTTGCTATAAGCTCTCAAAACCGCTACAGTTGGCTGATTTTCATAAACTTCCTTGTCTTGAACTTCTACATTCAGATACACATCTTTAGAAAGATATTCGGTTTCAGCTCGTGACGTTTCTTTCACCAGAATGTCAAAAGGTTCTGATTTATAAATTTTACCATTTACGGTAAGTAAAGCCGAGCCAATTTTCACTTTTCCCGTAACTTTTGGCTGAAGATATAATTGATAAATGATTTGGTTTACTCTAATTCCTCTTTTTTGGTCAATGAAAGTATTTTGTTCGGAAGCACTTCCCACAATATCGAATTTTGACAAATCAGGAAGACGAAGCGGACTTTGCTGTTCCATGTTTTCGCCTACCACTTCTTGTACAATGGTGAGAACAACGGGTTCATTTTGCTTCGGTTCTTTGGTATTGACATCAGTCAAAACGGTAACTTGTCCGTAAGAAATTGCAGACATTACAAAAAATAATATGTTGAGAATTTTTTGCATTAATTACCAGTCTTTTGTATTGCTTTCTGGTGAATAGTAACCATTTTTATTGAGTAATTTTTTAGCGGTTTCTCTTTCTTGATTTGCACTTCTTTGCAGAATTAATTTTTGCAAATCTTTAGGAATTTTATTGGGGTCATTAGGATTTTGCGGTTCATTTTTCTGATTTTGTTTTTCCGCTCCTTGATTTCCTTTTCCTTTATTTTGATTGCCTATATTACCGTTCGGTTGATTTTTGGTATTGTTATTTTTATTTTCTTGATTTTGGTCTCCTTGCTGATTTTGATTATTATCTTGGTTTTTATTTTGGTTATTTTGTTGATTTTGCTGTTGGTTTTGTTGATTTTGTGTATTGTCTTTTTGCTTTTGCTTCTTCTTGGCAATTTGTAAATTTTTTAAAATCGCTTCATTATCTGGATCGAATTTCAAAGCATTCTTATAAGCATTAACAGCTTTTTCGCCATCACCATTTTGAAGATGAGCATTTCCTTCATTGTAATAAGAAGCAGCTTTTTCATCTTTATTATTGGTGTTTTTTTGAGCTTTTTGATATTCAGCAATCGCTTCGTCGTACTTTTTTATTTTATACAAAGAATTGCCCAAATTATAATGCGCACCGAAATCTTTTTCATTTTTTTTCACCGCTTCCGAAAATGTGGAAGTAGCTTCGCCATACTTTTGTTTGTCGAAGCTTCGGTTTCCTCTGAAGATTAGGGTGTTTAAACTTTCTTGGGCCTTAACGGCAATTAGACCAAGAAAAAATAAGCTAATATGTACAAAAAACTTTCTCAACATTTGTTAGTACAAAAATATCGCTTTAATTGTTAAAATTAAATCCTAGAAATGTTAAATAATTGATAAAAAATATTTTTTTGAGACTAAAATTCAAGGTTTTGCGTTTTCTAAAGTTTTCATTTTTAAAAATTGAAATCTTTTTTAGGATTAAAAAGAAAAATAATCACAAATATAAAAAGCGAAATACCCAAAAACCATTGGTAATAATGCACCGCAGATTGTGTATTTACCAATGTTTCCGAAGCTCCTTTTTGGTTTCTGAGTTGCAAAACAATTTTATTGACTGCTGCTTCCATATCATTTCCGTCTACATATTCTCCGTTCGTATCAAAAGCGAGAGACATCAATGCTTCCGTTTGTCTTTTGGTAATAATCGTTTCGCCGAGAATATCGGTCTTATAGCCCATTAATTGCCCAAATTCATAAATAGGAATTGGCGCTCCATCATCTTTTCCTATTCCTACAGAATTGATGGTTATTCCTTGTCTCAATGCTTCATCTATCGCCGCTTTGTCATTTCCTTCATTGTCTTCGCCATCGCTAATTAATACGATTTTTCTAGCACCTTTTGGAACATTTTTAAATTTTTCTGTGGCTACTTCTACCGCTTTTAGAAAATCTGTCCCTTGTTTCCCAATCGTAGTGGTTTCTATCGCTCCAATATACGTTTCGGCGGCCGAATAGTCTGTAGTCAAAGGCATTATAGATTGTGCATCTCCTGCAAAAACTACGATCCCTACTTTGTCATCACCCAAATTTTGTATGGTATTGATCAAAATGTTTTTGGCTTGTTCTAATCGAGAAGGTTGCACATCTTGTGCGTTCATAGAGTTAGAAACATCTAGCAAAAAAATCACAGAATTTACTTTTTGTTGGATTTTCATCTCTTCTTTTCCTCCCAAAAAATCTACCATTGCTAAAATCAAAAAAACAAAAGCCAACAAATATAAAACTGGGAAAAATTTAGAAAATTGATAATCTTTCGGAAATAAATCTTCTTGAAATTGAGCTTCAGCAAAAATATCTCTCCTTTCTGATTTCCATTTTTTGAAACCAAAAAGAAGCCACGCTATTACTGGCAAAAGCAATAACAACAATAAATACCAAATATTTCCTAGACTAAAATTCATTTCTATTTTTTAATTAAAAATCCTGAAAATTCTCCATCTTAAAACTGCATCTATCAATAAAAACACCAAGGCAATCCAAAGAAAAACCCTGAAATAATCTTCGTAATTGTAAATTTTATTGGTTTTAATTTTCGATTTTTCTAAAGAATTAATCTCGTTATATACATTTTCTAAACTCGTATTAGAAGTGGCTCTGTAATATTTTCCACCTGTTAAAGTCGCAATTTCAGAAAGCGTAGCTTCATCAATCTGTACTTCTTGCTCGAAAAATTCAATTCCAAAAGGTGTAATCTGCGGAAATAGTGCAAAACCATTCGTTCCGATTCCTATCGTGTACACCTTAATTCCGTAGGATTTTGCCAATTCGCCTGCAAACTGTGGTGGCATCGCATTCGGAACCGTATTTACACCATCAGTCATTAAAATAATGATTTTAGACTTTGATTTACTGTCTTTCAAATGATTTACCGCTACAGAAAGTCCTTCTCCAATTGCTGTTCCTGTAAGTTCTTCACTCGGACTCATGTCTCTAATTTCATCTAAAACCACTTGATGGTCAGAAGTGAGCGGAACTTTTGTAATTCCTTCTCCCCAATACTCTACAATTCCTATTCTATCGCCTTCCCTTTTTTTGACAAAATCCGTTGCAATTTTTTTCAAAGCTGTAATTCTATCAGGCTCTAAATCTTTGGCCAACATACTGGGCGAAATGTCAATCGCTAGGAAAATATCTATGCCTTTGGTTTCGTCTCTATCGCTAAAAATGGTGTAAGTTCTAGGTCTTGCCAAAGCAATAATCAGCGCAGAAAGAATGATGTATTTAGAAAATTGTAAAAATTTTTGAACCCAAGAAAAACTTCCTGCTATAGACATATTTCGGGTAGTCGGAACATTGATTCCCGAATTTTTCTTCTTGCTAAAATCCCTTATCAAAAGTGGAATAAAAAGCAAAAAAAGCAATAAAAAATATGGACTGTCTATCTCAAAATTCATCTTAATGCACTTCTCTTAAATGTTCTGCTTCAATATCTATAACCGAACGCTCTACAAATTCATAAATCTCTAAAAAATCAAGCTCCATTAATTCTTGATTCGGAAGGATTTTGGCAAATTTCACCAAATCTCCTCTTAGAAAAACCTCCTCTACTATTTTTTCATTCTCAGGCGAAATTTTATTGGTATGTTTCATCACATCTATTAAATCATCGGTCAGTAAAACATCTGCAGGAATATGATATTGTTTTACCAAAAATGCTCTGGTTATGTCTATCAATTCTACATAAAACATTCTGTAATTGCCTTTTTCTGCATATTTTTTCTTTTCTAGATTTTTTAGATCTTGTAATGTTTTATGAATCGGACTTTTCTCTTTTCCAGAACTTTTGAAAACACCATTTTTGAAGAAACTTAAAAATAAAAACAGGGAAGTAAAAATCACCAAACCTCCTAAAATGTACCATTTGTACATTTCCCAATAATCACTGAAACCCAAATCAACTTGCTTATTGTTCATAATATCGTTGATTTGATCATCCGCATTCACAGGATTATAAACCGTGATTTCATAGGGAATCGTTTTGATGGTTTCTGCACCATTTATCGAAAACTCAAGTTCTGGAATGGTAAATTTCCCTTCCTCAAAAACCTGAAACTCTATAGTTCTGGTGTATTGATCGTATGTTTTATTGATTTCGTCTTTAGTTTCTTCTAAATGAAAAGGCAAGAGTTCATTTTTAGGTTTAGAAATCACATCTTTTCCTTCTATACCATTGATGGTTACTCGAAAGGTTGCTTTTTCGCCTAGCGCAATTTTTTCTTTAGACAAATTAGAAGAAAGCGTCTGTGCAGAAAAACATTGAGCAACAAAAATAAACAACAAAGCCAATTTTTTAATCACTCCAAAAGCAACAAAAGGCCATTTAAACCTTTTTAGATTTGGCGAAACTTTATCGAGTTGTCTGTCTATATATTGATTGAAAATTTTAAAAAAATTTTTCTTCATTAATTGCTATTTTCTATTTTTTCTGAAAATAATTATACAAAATTTTGGTATAATCTTCCTCTGCTTTTACTTCTACAAAACTGGCAGAACTTTTCTCAAAAGCTTCTCTCAGGTGTCTTATTTTTTGTTTCTGAGCTTCTGCATAATTGTAACGCCATCTTTGGTTAGACGTATTCACCCAAATTTGTTTTCCTGTTTCTATATCTCTGAAAAAAGCATAACCTACATCTGGAATTTCATTGTCTTTTTCGTCAAAAACTCTCAAACCTAGTAATTGATGTTTTTTGGAAGCAATTTTCAATAATTTATCATCAAAATCATCTGCAAAATCAGAAAAAAGAAACGCTAGAGATTTCTTTTTGAAAACATGCATCATATATTCTAAAGCCGCATCTATATTGGTTTCTGCCTGCACATAATCTGCGGTCAAAATCGTAGAAATTATCGCTAAAATGTGTTTTCTGCCTTTCTGTGGCGGAATGACTTTATATACTTTATCCGCAAACAAAATCAGCCCTACTTTATCATTATTTCCTGCCGCCGAAAATCCTAAACTCGCCGAAATTTCTGCCACCAATTCTCGTTTCAGTTGAATTTTTGTACCATAATTCATAGAAGCAGAAATGTCTACCAAAATCATCATGGTGAGTTCACGTTCTTCTTCCATCACCTTCACATAAGGTTCTTTGAAACGTGCGGTTTTGTTCCAATCAATTCTTCTGATATCATCTCCAAATTGATACGGACGAACTTCTGCAAAAGCCATTCCTTGACCTTTAAAAGCACTGTGATATTGCCCCATCAAAGTATTTTCCGTTCTCTTGCGAGTACGGATTTCTATTTGTTTTACTTTTTTTACAATATCTTTTATTTGCATAAGAGTTACGTGTTGCGAGTTACGTGTTGCGAGTTACGTGTTGCGAGATTTCACGAAATACAAATCGCATCTCGGAACTCGAAACTCGTATCAATTTACGGCGCTTGAACTTTTCCTAAAATTTTATCTACAATTGCGTCTGCATCTACATCTTCTGCTTCTGCTTCGAAACTGAGACCAATTCTGTGACGCAAAACATCTTTTGCAATCGCTTTCACATCTTCAGGAATTACAAAAGCTCTTCCTTTTAAGAAAGCATAAGCTCTGGAAGCAATCGCCAAATTAATAGAAGCTCTAGGTGAAGCCCCGAAACTGATGTAATTTTTCAGTTCAGAAAGTCCATATTTCTCTGGAAATCTGGTTGCAAAAACCATATCGAGAATGTATTTTTCTATTTTTTCGTCTAGATAAATTTGATTAATGATTTTCTTGGCTTCTACAATTTGTTCCAAAGAAATCACGGGTTTTATTTGAGGAATATCCGAAGTAGAAACCATTCTCATGACTTGTCTTTCTTCCTCAAATTCTGGATAATCAATTTTGCATTTCAGCATAAAACGGTCAGTTTGTGCTTCTGGCAAAAGATAAGTTCCTTCTTGGTCAATTGGGTTTTGAGTTGCTAAAACCAAAAAAGGTGTTGGCAATTTCATGGTTTCATCACCAATGGTAACTTGTTTTTCTTGCATTACTTCCAAAAGTGCAGATTGCACTTTTGCAGGAGCACGGTTGATTTCATCCGCCAAAACAAAATTTGCAAAAACAGGACCTTTTTTGATGGAAAAATCGTTTTCTTTCACATTATAAATCTGCGTACCAATAACGTCTGCAGGCAATAAATCAGGAGTAAACTGAATTCTAGAAAACGCTCCATGAACCGCTTCTGAAAGGGTTTTGATGGCTAAAGTTTTTGCCAAACCAGGAACACCTTCCAGCAAAACGTGACCATTTCCTAGCAGACCAATCAAAAGTCTGTCTACCATGTATTCTTGTCCGATAATTGCTCTGTTAATTTCCTTTTTCAAAAGTGAAAAGTAAACGTTCTGTTCTTTTACTTTTTCGGTGAGTTGTTTAATATCTTCGGCTTGATTAAGTTCTTGCATAATTTTTTGAAAAATTAGACTGTAAATTTCACGATTTTCAAGGAATTGGCAACACAATTAATGCCAAATTTTGGTTAAAGTTTGTTAAAAAAAGATGAAAGTCGGAAGTCAGAAGTCAGAAGTTAAAAAATCGACAATCTTTTTCCGTACAAAAACAATCATTAAAATATTGATTTTCAATAAATTAAAACAACAAAAAAACTTTAAGAATATTTTATAAAAAACTTCCATCTTCCAACTTCCATCTTCCGTTCAATTTCAGTATTTTTGGAGATTAAAATCAATTTTAAATGAATACTCATTTTCAAAATCATAGAGCAGTAAGAAAAAACCTTCTGAATATTCTACAAAATACGTCTCAAAAAGACTTATTGACCATTCCAGATGGCTTTAACAATAATATTTATTGGAATATTGCACATTGCGTAGCTACTCAGCAACTTTTGTGTTATTATTTAAGCGGAAATCCTTTTAGAATAGACAAATATTGGGTAGATACTTACAAAAAAGGCACTCTTCCTAATCTGGATGTTTCTGAATCTGAAGTGGAAGATTTAGGTTTCCTACTTATCGAAACTTCTAAAATTCTGATGAAAGATTATGACGATGATTTTTTCCCAGATTACACCGCTTATTCTACAAGTTTTGGAATTGATTTAAAAAATATTCAAGATGCAATTATTTTCAACAATATGCACGAAAGTTTACATTTTGGATACGCAATGGCTCAAAAACGTGCTTTAGCTGGAGAACAGTTTTAGATAAAGGTTAAGGTAAAGGTAAAGGTAAAGGCAAAATTTAAATTTTGCTCTGTAAGAGTAAAAGGGTTTTAGAATACAATAGAAAAATACCATTTTGAGTTCCGTAGGAACGACACAAATAGAATTCAAATTTAAAAATCAAAAAATTGGGAGAATTTAATAAGAAATATAACTCAGGCGAGAGAAGAAGTTTTGGTTCAAAAAATTTCGATAGAAAACCTCGTTTTGACAATAGAAACTCAGAACACGAATCTAAAAATGAAAAAGAAGATTTCATTTTCGGTTTGAGACCTGTAATGGAAGCGATAGAAGCTGGGAAAACCATCGACAAAATTTTTGTACAAGGTGGTTTGCAAGGTGAGATTTATTCAGAATTAAAAAAATTACTGAAAAAATACAACATCAGACCAAACACGGTTCCTGTAGAAAAACTGAATCGTTTTACGAGAAAAAATCACCAAGGTGTAGTCGCATTTATCTCAGAAATCCCGTTTTATAAAATCGAGGATTTGTTGCCACAAATTTTTGAAGAAGGAAAAGTTCCGTTTTTATTGATTTTGGATAGATTGACAGATGTAAGAAATTTCGGAGCGATTGCCAGAACTGCAGAATGTGTAGGAATAGACGCAATTGTAATTCCAGACAAAGGAACTGCTCCTATCAATTCTGACGCCATTAAAACTTCGGCGGGAGCGCTTTACAATGTAAAAATCTGCAAAGAAAATAATTTGGCTCACGTTGTAGATTTTCTTCAGCAATCGGGAGTTACCGTTTTTGCAGCCACTGAAAAGGCAGAAAAAATGATTTATGACGCTCATTTTTCTGAACCTTGCGCTATCGTAATGGGAAATGAAGAAACAGGAATTTCTAAAGAAGTAATGCATCACGCTGATGAAAAAATAAAATTGCCAATCACTGGAAAAACACAATCTTTGAACGTTTCTGTAGCTTGTGGTGCCATTCTTTATGAAGCAGTGAGACAGAAAATGGTGGGAGAATTATAGAGTTGGAGAAATAAAAAATTAAAAATGAAGAATTTATTTAAACAATATTTCAATAATTGGTATTTGCCTATAATTATTGCAACTATTGTAATAATTCTCAGCTATTTAATTCTTTCTTTTTTCACAAAAACGTCATTTTACATTTCTATTGGCTTAATGTATTTTTCTTTTTTTCTTTTTGTAGTTTCAATCATCTTAGGATTAATTAAAATTTTCAAAAAGAACTATCTAAAGGGAATTTTACAAACTATAATTTCTGTTGCCATTCTAATTATTTCAATTGGATATTTGAGCTTCTTTTTCATGTTTTATCCAAATGATTATTTTGCTGATGATTTAGAAATTCCTACTAACATAAAAATAAACACGCCTTCAAAAATGTCTTTGAATGAAGAAAAGATAACAAACCAAAAAATTCAATTTGATTTGATAGATTCTTTTCAGCCAGGTCTCTATGAATATAATTTCACCACAAAAAATATTGATAGTGGTTATGTTTATTTAAAAGCATTTGAAATTACAAAAAACACAAGATTATCTGAAGAAGAACTAAATAATGACAGCAAAGTTTTTGTTTACAACAATTCTGATAGTTTAAAAACGTTTTCTACAAAAAGGCATTTTACAATTTATGAAGGAGATTGGGAAAAACCTTATGCAGCTAAATTTGAGCTGTGGTATAAAAATAGTAAAACAGGAAAGGAAAAGAAAATTTTAGAAAAAAATTATAAAATTGAAGGTTGGCAAAGGTAAAATACAAGTTTTGTAATAATTGTAACTCTAAAACGACGTATCAAAGACTACCTAAAAACAAAAAAAGTGAATAAAAAGGCAAGATTCTTGCTTCAAATGATACAAAATAATTAAAATCAATGAAAAAAATTACAGCAATTGCGCTGCTTTCAATAGCAATCGTTTCTTGTCAAAAAGAAACAAAAACCGTAACCAAAGTTGACCCAAAAACTGGAAAAACCATCACCGTAGAAGTTCCTGTGGAAGATAAAGAAACGGCAAAATTAGAAAATCCTGCCATCAAAGATTCTCTAGGTGTTTACCACGCAACTTTTAAATTAGAAAAAGGAAAAACGTATCCTTTCAGCACTTACCAAAGAGATGTGCAAACGCTTTCTGACGGGAAACAAAACATTTCTGGAACGAATGAATCTACAGACGAAATGACGTTTACCGTAGATAATATCGATGCAAAAGGAAACTACGAAATTTCTATGACGCTGGTTGGGAAAAGAATGTCTGCAACTTCTCAAGGAAAAACCCAAGCGATAGATACGAAAGGAAACGCTCCTGAAGATGCTCAACAAAAATTTATGTGGGCGGTACAAAAAGCACAAACAGGTAATAAATTAAAAATTACCATGGACAAAACTGGGAAAATTCTTTCGATTAAAGGTTTTGAACCTATTTATAAAAAAACCAATGATGCGGCTGCTTCGGTGATTAAAGATGCTGCTCAACTTAAAAATTTCATGGAAGGATTTAAATTGAGTTTCAACGAGAAATTTTTAAAAGAACAATTTGGAAAAAACCTAAATATTCTTCCAGCAAAAGGCGTAAAATTAGGCGGAACATGGACACAGTCTGACAATGTAACTCCAGATGGAAGTGTAAAAATAAATACCACTTATACTCTAGCAAAAGTAGAAGACGGAATTGCAGAAATCACTGTAAAAGGTGGAATTCCTAGAAAAGCAAAAACACAATCTAAAAACGGAATGACGCATTCTGTAAGCATAGAAGGGAATCAAACAGGAACCATAAAAATAGACGCCAACTCTGGTTGGATTCTAGGCTCTAAAATCCAAATGAACACTACGGAAAAAGAAAGTTTGAGCGACGGAAAACAATCGCAAAGCATGTCTAAAAAGACCAACTCTTTAGTTACAATCAATCCTAGTTATAAATTTTAAAAAATGGCACTGGTCAAATATTTATTCGAATTAGTTTTAGCAACCATCATCATATTCTTTGTTTGGAATATTTTGAAAAGGATATTCTTTAATCAATTTTATAAAAATTTTCCTAGTCTTAATCCTAGAAACAGAGAAAACGTTTCGCCCAAACCTGCAAAACCTACTAAAGAACAAGTAAAATGGGATGCGGAAACCGTGGAATACGAAGAAGTAGAGGAAAAAGAAAAAAGGTAGAGTAACGACCTAAATCATAGAACCGGAGTTTTTCCGAAACAAACAACAAAAGATAAATTTTTGCAAAATATGCTGAAAAATAAAAACATTCTTTACATCGTCATTTCATTGGCGATTTTTGTAGTTTTAGCTTTAGTTTATAATAATCCTATCATTTCTGGGAAACAACTTTTGCAACATGACATTGTACAATACAAAGGTGGCGCAAAAGAACTTCTAGACTACAGAGCCGAAAACGGCAAAGAAACTTATTGGAGTGACGCCATGTTTGGCGGAATGCCAACTTATCAGTCGGGATCGCAATTTAGAGGAGATCTCATCAAAAAAATAGATGACACACTGAATTTTTTGCCAAAACCTGCTAATTTTATTTTTCTGCTTTTTGCTGGATTTTTCTTACTCGGTTATGTTGCGACTAAAAATTGGAAATACGCTTTGTTAGGCTCCACATTTTTTGGACTTTCCACGTATTTCTATATCATCATTGCAGCTGGTCATAATGGTAAAGTAGCCACTTTAACTTATTTTGCGCCACTTTTAGCGGGGATTTTACTCGTCTATATTCGTAAAAAATATATTCTTGGTTTCATTGTCACTGCACTTTTCATGGGATTGCAAATTGCTGCAAACCATCCACAAATGACGTATTACCTTTTCTTGGCATTAGGATTTTTATTCTTGTCTGAGTTGGTAAGAGCAGCTACAGGAAAAACGCCATGGAAACATTTCTTCATTTCTTCGGGAATTTTGGCTTTGGCGATGATTCTTGGAATTGGAATGAACAGTCAGAGACTTCTCGCCAATTCTGAATATGTAAAAGAAACCGTTCGTGGAAAACAAATTCTGAAATCTGAGCACAATGCAGCAGATAATGACGGAATGAAAAAACAAGAAATTCTGAACTGGAGCTATGGAAAACTAGAAACATTGAATTTATTCATTCCAAGAGCAATGGGAGGAGCAAGCGATGAAGAAGGCTCAGACGAAATGATGAAAAAAGTTCAGGAATTGGTACAAGAAAATGTCACCTCTCAAGAAGAATATGACCAAATTTCTAAAGGATTTGGAGGAAGTTTAACGTATTGGGGAGACCAGCCAGGAACATCTGGACCAGCTTATCAAGGCGCTATTGTGTTATTTTTAGCCATTTTAGGATTTTTCTTCGGTTGGAAAAAATACCGTTATTGGATTTTAGGCGCGTCTGTACTTTCTGTGCTTTTAGCTTGGGGGAGTAATTTCATGCCGTTGTCTGAATTATTCATCAAATTTGTTCCGTTTTACGATAAATTTAGAGCTCCAAGTTCTATCTTGGTTGTTGTGGAATTATTGTTCCCACTCATTGCAATCATTGGATTATACAGATTTTTTAACGATGAAAAACTTACCGAAGATTACAAACAAAAAGTTTTAGTTTACGGAAGTTCTGCAGTTTTAGGAATTACTTTATTATTGGTTATTTTTGGGAAAAGCTTACTCGGATTTGCTACTTCAAATGAAACCGCTTATTTGCCTCCTTATTTATTAGATTATTTGGTTGGCGAACGTTTCACGATGTTTAGAATCGATGCTATTAAAGCCATGATTTATGTTTCTATCACTGCTTTAGCACTATATTTTGCATTGAAGAAAAAATTATCTCAAAACATTGCTCTAATCGTTATAGGATTGGTAAGTTTATTTGATTTATGGTCGGTGAATAAGAGATATTTAAACAGCGATAATTTTGTTGATAAAGCTTTTGCACAAACTCCATTTGTGACCGAAAATTCAGATTATTTAGCTGGAAAAGCAGGTGATAATCCACTTTTAAATGATTTGCTTTCTAGAGCGAATATGAATAAAACTTTAGAAGAAATCACCGAAAAAGATAAAACTCATTATAGAATTTTCAATCAACTTTTAGGACCTTTTAATGAAACCAATACTTCTTATTACAAGGCTTCTGTTGGTGGTTATCACGCTGTAAAACTCAGAAGGTATGACGATTTAATCAATCATTATTTCTATGCTGAAGACAGTGTGAAGTCTGCTCAAATTCCGCAAATTCTGAATTTATTGAACACCAAATATGTAGTTGGCGGAATCTTGGAACAACCTCAAGTTCAAATCAATCCGAATGCGAATGGAAATGCTTGGCTGGTTTCTGATGTGAAATTTGTGAATACTCCGAATGAAGAAATAGATGAAATAGGAAATATAGATTCTAAAAAAACGGCAGTAGTTTCTAATGACGATAAAAAATATTTTGAAGGAAAAACTATAGCAGCTGATTCTACTGCTTTTGTAAATTTAACAAAATATCAAGCAGACGAACTGGAATATAAAACACAGTCTAAAACGCCACAATTGGCTGTTTTTTCTGAAATTTATTATCCAAAAGGCTGGAAAATGTTTGTAGACGGAAAAGAAGTTCCTTACATCAAAGCTGATTATTTATTGAGAGCCGTTTACGTTCCAGCAGGAAGTCACACGGTAAAAATGATATTCGAACCAGAAGTGATAGCCAAAGGAAAAACCATTTCTTTAATTGCTTTTGGTTTGTTTGTATTGCTTTCTTTGGTGGGGATATTTTTATTAAACCGCAAAAGCGACAAAAGAATTGATTGGTAATAATGAATGATAAAGGTAAAAAATCTATTGACATTAAAATTTTAAAAGCGGAATATATAGGTTTTGAATACTCTAGT
>JPFL01000659.1:0-21961 GCA_000733385.1 Paramecium biaurelia
AATATGAAAAAAAATTATATCATCGCTATTGGATTTCTTTTTACCACAACTTTCGTTTTTTCTCAAAATACTAAAAATGAAACGCTAAAAGAGAAACAAATAGACGGTGTAGCCCTTACCAAAACCAAAAAAGCAGTAGAACAAAAAGCAGACAGAACTATTTTTGATTTTTCAGAACAAGCTCATCTCAATACAGGAAATGTAAGTGAAGGTCTTAAAAAATTGCCAGGACTTATCGTTTCTGACGTTGCAGGCATGATGTATCAAGGGAAGCAATTAGATGTTTATATGGACGGAAGACCGCTAAATATTGGCGGTAATCAGTTGCAAGCTTTTCTCGAAGGAATGCCTGCAAATTCTGTAGAACGTGTAGAAATTGTAACACAACCTGGCTCTGAATTTCCTGCTACTTCTGGTGGTGCAATCATTAACATTATCACCAATAAAAACGCACAAAAATATCTTTCTGCAACTTACACCGGGAGATACGCTTTCACTAATTACGAAAAATACAGAAACAGAACCAATAATTCTATTTTGTTAAATGCCAAAAATAAATATTTCGGGTGGCAATTAAATTTTGGACAAAATTATAGAGAAGCTTACAGAGAATCTATTATAGACAAGGTTTCTAACGTATTTTCGGAGCAAGTGAATAGAGGTTATTTTGTGAAATCTGCACTTACTTTTAACATTGGGAAAGACAGATTATTGGTAAATTATGACATCAACCATAATAATAATGACACCGAAAATAGCAGTTCTGGTTTTATAGCCAAGAGAACGGGAACCGCGCCTAATTACATTTACAGTATAGACGATTATACCACCAAAGATTTCGGAGAGACAGAAAACTGGAGAAAAGATTTAAGCGCAACGTATCAAATAAAATTTGACGATAAAAATAAAAAATTAGATTTGAACGCCAGTTATAACACTTTTGATTCAAACTATAATCTTGATGGTAAAAAATTTATCAACTCTACTACTCAAAACAATAACATAGAAACCACTTCTCATCAAAACGTAGCGACCTTCAGAATTGATTATTCGCAACCTATTAAAATTTTAGACGAAGGGAAAATTTCTTTCGGTGGTTTGTTTGAAAAATTAAACTACGACACAGATTTTTTCGGCATTACAAATTTAGAATACCAAAGACAAACTACTTCTACGTATGCAGAAATTCAAGCAAAGAAAAAGAATTTTGATTTTATTTTAGGAACCAGAGCAGAAGCGTATGATATTTCTGGAAAAACCATCGATTTAACCACCGGAAAACTTACTAAAGATCTAATTCCTTTTAAAAAATTCAGCCTTTTCCCGAATGCAAGCATTCAATATAACTTTGGGAAACAAGTCTATTTTGCACTGAATTACAACAGAAAAATTCAACTGCCTAATATTTCTTGGCTTAACCCAAATAACACCAATTACCAAAACGGAAACATCAGTTTCGGTGGAAATCCTAATCTACAACCTACTATTTTTAATAATCTCGAAGCAAAATTTTCAGTCTTTGATTATGCTTTTATTGGCTATAATCTAAGTATCGCCGAAAATCAATCTGTACAATTTGCAGAAAAGAAATATTTCTTTGCAGAGAAACCCATCATAGAAAATAGAGAAGCTTATGGTGTAAGTAATGGTTTTATAAACGTTTCTTCTATGAAAGTTCATAATTTTAATTTCGGTTTACCTATTCCTTTTATGCTTTTTACTAAAGGATTAAAGGAAACAATGAAATTTAATATCAATCCAGATAAAATGAATTTCTTATACGTTTACACAGGCTATCAACTTCATCAGTTGCCAGATAATGACAATAAAGGATTCTGGATTTTTAACATCATGGCTCAATTTATTTTGCCAAAAGACATTAAACTAGTTGCTAATTACGGAACCATGACCAAAGGAAACTGGTACTACTACAGAATGGAAAAACCTTGGATGAATAGCTTCGACCTTACTGTTACTAAAAAATTCTTGAATGATAGACTTACCGTATCTGTTTTTGCAAATGACTTGTTTAGAAGCAACGTAAATGCGGTAACCTCGCTTTATAACAATTCTAATCTTTATTTAGGGAATAATTTTGATTCTCAAAATTTTGGAATTTCTATCAATTATAAACTTCCTACTAAGAATAAATTGGTAAAAGAAGATCCGAACTTATTGAAACAAGACAAGAAAGAAGATTCTGGATTACCGAATCAGTAAATACGAAAAAGATTTCTAAAATTTAGAAATCTTTTTTTGTTTTAAAACGCAACCTTTGCATTGATTTCACCTCTATATAAGAAAAGATTAAGATTATGAAAAAATTATTTTTTACTACAATGGCTTTATGCACTCTTGGATTTCTATTTTCTTGTGATACTAGAGAAGAAAACAACATTAGTATTTCTAGAATTAAAATAGATAGTGTGAAAATCCCTCAAGAGAAAATGGATTTATTTACCACTCAAACCATTAAAACTTACTCTACTTATACTTCTGGTTGTGATAGATTTTATGATTATGATTATAGAATTGATAATCTGAATAGATTTGTAACTTCTTACACCTACAAAGAAAATAATGTTTGTACACAAGTTGCTTATGTAGGCGCTAATCAATTTAACTTTAAACCTGTAGATAAAGGAACCTACACTTTTAAGTTTTGGAACGGAAAAGACAATGCTGGAAATGATTTATGGATTACTAAAACAATAGTTGTAGAATAAAATCACTATTTTAGGTATTGTAATTTGTATTACATGAATTTTAAAGAACTAATCTCTTCTTGTTTACAAAAAAACGCACAATCACAACGTGAATTGTATGATTATCTCGCACCAAAACTTTTTGGTGCTTGTTTAAAATATGCTCAAAATCAAGATGATGCCAAAGATTATTTTCAGGAAAGTTTTATTTTAATTTTCAAAAATTTACATCAATTTAACTTTAAAAGTGATTTGTTTTTTTGGGCAAAAAAAATCACTATTAATCATTGTATTTCTCAACTCAAAAAAAACAAGAATTTAGCTTTTACAGACTTAGAAACTATAGAAACCCATGAAGAAATAAATGAAGAAGAGGAATTCTCTATAGACCAACTTCTAAAATTGGTACAAGAACTACCTCCTCAATACAAAATGGTGTTTAATCTCTATGTTTTAGACCATTATAGCCATCGTGAAATCGCAGAAATGCTTAATATTTCTGAAGGAACCAGCAAATCTAATTTGAGCAGAGCCAAAATGATTTTGAAACAAAAAATTACATCACAACAGAAAAATACGCTTTATTACCATGAAAAATAAAAAAGATATAGAGCAAATTTTTCAGGAAAAACTCGGAGATTTTGAAGCCAATCCGCCACAAGAATCTTGGGATTTTATTTCCGAAAAAATAAATGAAAAAGAAGAGAAAAGAAGGATAATTCCTCTATTTTGGTTGAAATCTGCAATTGTTTCTACAAGTGTAGCTGCGGTTTTATTGATAGGCTATTTCTTATTTAATGATAAGATTGACAGTAATTTACCAAAAAACAATACTAAAATCGCTCATCAAAGTCCTGAAATTCAGAATCAAAAAATTACAGAAAACAACTTACATAATCATTCAAAAATAGATGCAAAGACTGCTGAAATCATTAACCATCAAAACAACATTACCGATTCTAAAAACACAAATTTTTCCGTTAATACAATTACTGCAGAAAGTTCTTTGACTAAAAGCAATACTTCAAAAAATATAAAATTAACAAACAATACCCTAAATTCTGTAGAAAAAAATAAGACAAATCTTGAAAATCCATCTTCAGAGGAAAAAAAATTGGCGAAAAATCTTCAACCAGAAATTACACCAAATCAACAAAATAAAGAAGAAAAATCGCCAATTGTTTTAGCTGAAAACAATCTCGAAAATTCGGCTAAAAAAGAACAAGAAGTTTTGAAAAAAGAAGAAAATATTTTAGCTCAAAATAATTCAGAAGAAGATATTTTTAAAACAAAACTAGAAAAAGAAACGCAAAAAGTAACGCAAAAAAAATCTAAAAAATTATCCGTTTTTGCTAATTATACTCCACTTTTTGCTTCTTCTACTAAAGGTTCTGCGATAAGTAATTCCTTTGATAACAATACTAAAACTTTTGATGATAATAACAGTTTTGGAGTTGGGATTCAGTATGCTATTAATGATAAAATTTCTGTAAGAACGGGCGTTAATAATTATAGCCTTAATCATAAAACCGAAAATATAATTTTCTTTAAAGCCAACAGTACGGCTTCTATTAGTTACAACAATAGCTACAAAACATTGTCTTTAAATGAAAACGGACAGAATATGGTTATCCTTAATAATAATGCTTCTTTTTACAATGCAGATGTAGTAGGTTCTGTAAATTCAGGGACACTGAACCAAGAGATGAGTTTTATAGAAATTCCTATTGAATTTTCTTGCAATTTACTCAATAAAAAATTGAAAATCAATACTATAACGGGTTTCAGTTCTGTTATTTTAAATAAAAATGTAGTTTCCGTTTCATCTAATAATACAAAAACAGAAATAGGTAAGTCTAACAATATCAACGATGTACATTTTACAGGAAATGTAGGACTCGGTTTTTCTTATCCTTTTTCTAGAAATTTAGACTTGAAATTAGAACCTACTTTTAAATATCATTTTAATACATTCAAAGACAAACAAAACTCGTTTTCGCCATATTTCATTGGCGTTTATACTGGTTTTGTTTATAAATTTTAAATTAAATCACCATGAAAAAATTATTTTTACTTCTAGTTCTTGTTTGGGCAATATCATGCGAAAGACAAGATGAAAATTCTACTAAAGAATCGTTAATAGGAAACTGGGAATGGATTTCTTCTACAGGTGGAATTGATGGCAGAACAGAAACGCCCGTTTCTATAGGAAAACAAGTGAAAATTGTTATTACAAAAGATTCTGTAAAAGTTTATGAGAATAGCGTTTTAAAACAAAAAAACAGTTATAAAATTTCACGAGAAAAATCTGTTCTCGACAATAAAATTAAAGACATGATTATTTACAATAGTGGTTTTAGAGACAGTTTTATGATAGATTCACAAAACCAACTGCATCTAATTGGTGATTGTTTTGATTGTTTTGCAAGTCTTTATAAAAAAGCAGAAAATCAACCTTCGCAAGCACGCCAAATTGCATCATTCTGAGGAACTGGCGCTGTAATTTCTATATTTTCTTTCGTAACAGGATGTATAAATTCTAATTTTCTGGCGTGTAAATGAATGCCACCATCAGGATTTGAGCGTGGCGAACCGTATTTTAAATCGCCTTTTATGGGTGTTCCGTTTTTAGATAATTGTGCTCTGATTTGGTGATGTCTTCCTGTTTCCAAATCAATCTCGAGGAGAAGATAATTGTCTAAAGATTTAACAATATTATAAGTAAGAATCGCTTCTTTAGCACCTTCCGTTGGTTTGGTAAAAATAATGGCTTTGTTATTTTTTTCGTTTTTTTTGAGGTAATGTACTAAACGTTGCGATTGCGGAATCATTTCTTTGGCAACAACTGCCCAATACGTCTTCTTGATTTCTCGGTTTTTTACCATTTGAGTCAATCGGGAAAGTGCTTTAGAAGTTTTGGCATAGATTACCAAACCAGAAGTAGGTCTATCTATTCTATGAACCAAACCTAAGAAAACATTTCCCGGTTTATTATCTCTTATTTTGATAAAATTTTTAATGGAATCTAGCAGAGATTCGTCGCCAGTTTTATCACCTTGAACCAATTGTCCCACTTTTTTATTGATAACCAGAAGATGATTGTCTTCATAGATGATTTGAGCAGCGATATTTGAGTTTATGTTTTGCATTTTCAGTTGAAAGTTGCAAAGTTAGAAAATAAAAAAAGTTGAGCAAAAAACTCAACTTTTTATTTATCTAGTAACTTTCGTTCTTATTCGGGAAGGAAACATCTTTCACATCTTTCACATATTGCGAAACGGCGCCTGTAATTTCTGTATAAAGGTCTAAATATCTTCTTAGAAATTTCGGCGAAAATCCTTTATTCATTCCTACCATATCATGATAAACCAGAACCTGACCGTCACAATCTGGTCCGGCTCCAATTCCAATCGTTGGTATAGAAATACTTTCTGAAACTTTCTTCGCTAAGTCAGCAGGAATTTTTTCTAAAACCAAAGCAAAACAACCCAATTCTTCTAAAATTTTAGCGTCTTTTATTAATTTTTCGGCTTCTGAATCTTCTTTAGCACGAACTTTATAAGTTCCAAATTGATAAATAGATTGTGGTGTTAAACCTAAATGTCCCATTACTGGAATTCCTGCATTGATTAATCTAGAAACAGAATCTGCGATTTCTTCGCCACCTTCTATTTTCACAGCATGCGCTCCAGATTCTTTCATCATTCTTACGCCAGATTCCAAAGCTTTTTGCGGGTCTGACTGATAGGTTCCGAATGGTAAATCTGCAACTACTAATGCTCTATCTACTCCTCTTACTACACACTGAGCGTGATAAATCATTTGATCTAAAGTAATAGGCAAAGTAGTTTCGTGACCTGCCATTACATTCGCTGCCGAATCTCCTATTAAAATAGCATCTACTCCACCTGCATCTACCATTTTGGCAGTGGTATAATCATAAGCAGTAAGCATTGTGATTTTTTCCTTATCGAATTTCATTTTTCGTAAGGTTTCGGTCGTTACTTTTTTAATTTCGGAATGTACTGACATGGGAATAAATTTTAAAGAGTAAATGTATAAAAAAATGCCGACTCACGGTCGACATTTTTAATTTTTATAAAACTACGTGTCCTAATTTTCTTAGTTTTTCGTGGTTTAAGATTTTTAAGTTTCTTCCTTCCACTTCTATGTAGTTATCTTGTTTAAATTCTGAAATTAATCTGATGGCACTTTCTGTAGCAGTTCCGATTAAGTTAGCAATTTCTTCTCTTGTTAAAGAAATTTTGATAAAACCTTCTGGGTCTGTTCCTAATTTCTGCTCTAGAAGAAGAAGCACTTCTGCTAATCTTTCTCTTACTGTTTTTTGAGCCAAGAAAGTTACCGTATTAGAACTTTCACCCAATTCGAAAGAGATTTTCTGAAGCATTGCAAAAGACAACTGAGGGTCTACTTCTAACAAATGAAGAAAAACATCTGCAGGAATATATGTAGCTTGTAAATCGCTCATCGCTTCAGCAGTTGCTTGATAAGCTTCGCCAATTAACAGCGCTCGATAACCAATAATATCACCTTCTTTGATGAATCTTAAGATTTGTTCTTTTCTATTAAAACCTAGTTTATAAAGTTTTGCTGTACCGCTTTCTATAAAAAAAACACCTTCTACATTTCTTCCTTCCTCGAAAAGAGATTCTCCTTTATTAAAGAAAAGAGTTTGCTTCGCATTGATATATTTAGTGTAATCTTCTTTAGATAGAATTTCCTTAAAAGCCTTGTCATTAAAAACACTTAGAAACTTGTTTTCAATAAAAATTTGTTTTTCTAAAGACATAGATGAATTTTTATGATTTTCGTCAGCAAAATTATCATTTTTTTCTTATTAATCATAAAGAATTTTTGTATTATTTTTGCACATTTAATAAAAACAGATGGCAGAAAATTGTTTCCATTGTGGACAAGAAATAGAAAAAGATAGAATTTTCTTCGATGAGAAGGCATTTTGTTGTAACGGATGCAAATCTGTTTATGAAATTCTCAATGCAAATAATCTCGGAAATTTTTATGAATTAAATAAAAATTCTGGAATTAGACCAGACGAAAATCTCTCTCAATTTGATTATTTAGACACTCCAGAAATTTTCGAAAAAGTAGTAGATTTTTCTGAAGGCAATACCAGTGTAGTCACCTTTAAAATCCCAGTGATTCACTGTAGCTCTTGTATTTGGTTATTAGAGAGTTTACAAGATTTAAATACAAATATTAGATATTCTCAGGTAAATTTCACCAAGAAAACACTACAAGTTTCTTTTAACCAAAATGAATTACCTCTGAGTGAACTGGCAAAATTCCTGACGAATCTTGGTTATAAACCTGTGATTTCATTAGAAACGGCAGACAAAAAAGAAGCCGCAGTAGACAGAAGTCTCACCATAAAAGTGGCAGTTGCAGGATTTGCATTCGGAAATGCGATGATGTTTGCGTTCCCAGAATATTTAAACACGGGTTCTTCCGTAGATTTCTGGTTAGAAGAGTTTGCGCCATTTTTCAGATTTTTAACCTTTTTACTTTCCATTCCGGTTGTAGTGTATTCTGCATCAGATTATTACAAATCTGCGTGGTTTGGTTTGAAAAATAAAATTGTAAATATAGATGTACCGATTGTCTTAGGAATTCTCGTTTTATTCTTTAGAAGTGTCTACGAAATCGCAACCAATTACGGTCCTGGATATTTTGATACACTTTGCGGATTGTTATTCTTCATGTTATTGGGTAAAATTTTTCAAAAGAGAACTTATTCTGCACTTTCGTATGATAGAGATTACAAATCTTTTTATCCAATTGCGGTAACCAAAGTAGATTTCGGAGGACAACAACAAAATATTTTACTTTCTGACATTAAAGTTGGCGATAGAATTTTAGTTAGAAACCAAGAAATTATTCCTGTAGATGCGGTTTTAATTAATGGTGAAGGAAACATAGACAATAGTTTCATTACTGGTGAAAGTGCTACGATTACCAAAAATCCTGGCGATAAAATTTTTGCTGGTGGAAAACAAATTGGTTCCATTTTAGAACTAGAAGTCATCAAAACCGTGAACCAAAGTTATTTAACTCAACTTTGGAACAAAGAAGCCTTCAGAAAAGAAGAATTAGGACTCGATACTTTGGTGAATCAAATTTCAAAATATTTCACTTTTATTATTTTAGGAATTACGCTTCTCGCTGGAATTTATTGGTATCAAATAGATTTTGAAAAAATGTTCCAAGTGGTTTCTGCGATTTTGATTGTGGCTTGTCCTTGTGCATTAGCGCTTTCTACTCCATTTACGATGGGACATATCATGAGAATTTTGGGCAGAAATAAAATGTATGTAAAAGATGCTCACACCATTGAAAAAATGGCAAAAATTGACACTCTGGTTTTCGACAAAACAGGAACAATTACTTATAACAAAAAAGCCAACATCAGTTTTGAAGGTCAAGAAATCGCTGAATTTGATTTAAAAAACATAAAATCTTTACTCAAAAATTCTAATCATCCGCTTTCTAAATCGCTTTACGAATTTTTAGAAGTACAAGACGAATATTTACCAATTGAAAACTTCAAAGAAACTGCCGGAAAAGGTTACGAAGCCACAGTAAGAGGAAAAGTTTACAAAATTGGTTCTGCAAAATTCACTCATCAAGAAGCTAAATCACTAGAAACTGCCGTTTACATAGAAAGAGATGGTGAGTTTTTAGGGAAATATATCTTCAAAAATGAATACAGAGATGGTTTAGCTGAAATGGCAAAAGAACTAAAAGATTATAAAATTCATGTATTAAGTGGAGATAATTCTTCGGAAGAGCAAACACTTAAAAATCTTATTCCAAATATTACTGAAATGAGATTTAGTCAATCACCAGAAGATAAATTAGAGTATATCAAGCATTTACAAGATCAAGGAAAAAAAGTTGCCATGCTTGGAGATGGATTAAATGATGCAGGTGCGCTGAAACAAAGTAACATAGGAATTGCGATTGCAGATGACACCAATTCTTTCACGCCGAGTTCAGATGTGATCATGAATGGAGGTGTTTTGACAAAGTTGCATGACTATTTTGCACTCACAAAAGATGCTATGATCATTGTAAAATTAACATTTGGGATTAGTTTTCTATATAATGTGGTAGGTTTAACCGCAGCAGTTCTGGGTGAAATGTCACCATTATTCGCTGCAATTTTGATGCCTTTAAGTTCGATAAGTGTAGTTGCATTTACCTCATTATCAACATGGTTAAGGTCAAGAAAATACTTCAAATTTCAATAATAAGATAAAAAAATCTTATTTAGAATATTTTTAAATTAACGTTTTTTTAACAGACCATGATGAAAGTCATTAAAAAACATTAATTTTGAAGCGCAAATTCATTTTATATTTGTAAAATCGTGGAAATTCTATATTTAATGATCATCTGCAGCGTCTCTATAGCTGTAATTTTTCTAATAGTTTTTATTATTAGTGCCAAGAATGGTCAGTTTGACGATGACGAATCTCCCGCTGTAAGAATCCTTCTTGAAGACAAGAAGCAAGAAACAGAAAACAAAGAAGAAACAGAAAAAAATTAAAGTGATTAGTTAATATGGAAACACAAAAGTTTAGTTATGACAACAGCATTGTGCGCGCATTTCTTTACGCAATGGTAGTCTTCGGTGTAGTAGGCTTCTTGGTAGGGTTAATCGTAGCAACATTGCTCTTCTTCCCTTCGCTTCCGGAATATATTTTCGGTACAGATGATGTTACTATTAGTGCAAATAGTAATATTATGGGATTAGTAAAAACTCAAGGCGCATTTGGTTTCGGTAGATTGAGAATGCTTCACACTAGTGCAGTAATTTTCGCATTCGTAGGAAACTGTATTTTCGCAGGAGTTTATTATTCTATTCAGAGATTATTAAAAGCAAGAATGTTCAGTGATGTTCTTTCTTGGATTAATTTCTGGGGTTGGCAATTAATTATCGTTACTGTGGTAGTTACTTTCCTTATGGGAATTAACACTTCTAAAGAGTACGCAGAACACGAATGGCCAATCGATATTATGATTGCTCTAGTATGGGTAGTATTCGGTATCAATATGTTTGGTACTATTGCCAAGAGAAGAGTAAGACACCTTTACGTAGCGATTTGGTTCTACATCGCAGGATGGATAGGAATCACAATGTTACACATTTTCAACAACTTAGAGGTTCCATTATCATTTGCAGGATGGAAATCTTATTCAGCTTATGCTGGTGTAAAAGATGCTTTAGTACAATGGTGGTATGGTCACAATGCAGTAGCATTTTTCCTTACAACTCCAGTATTAGGTTTAATGTATTATTTCATGCCAAAAGCTGCTGATAGACCTGTATTCTCTTACAAATTATCTATCATCCACTTCTGGTCATTAATTTTCATTTACATCTGGGCTGGTCCTCACCACTTGCTTTACACAGCATTACCAGGTTGGGCTCAAGCTTTAGGTACTACATTCTCTATTGCTCTTATTGCACCATCTTGGGGAGGTATGCTTAATGGTTTATTAACTTTAAGAGGAGCTTGGGATAAAGTAAGAGAAAATCCTGTTCTTAAATTCTTCGTAGTAGCAGTTACTTGTTATGGTATGGCAACTTTCGAAGGACCACTTTTAGCAACAAAAACTTTAAATAAAATCGGTCACTATACAGACTGGGTAATTGGTCACGTTCACGTAGGTGCATTAGGATGGAATGGTTTCATTGCATTTGGTATGCTTTACTACTTACTACCAATCCTTTGGAGAACAAAACTTTGGTCTGTAAAATTGGCTAACTGGCATTTCTGGTTAGGTACATTAGGTATTATTTTCTATGCAATTCCATTATACGTTTCTGGATTTACGCAAGGTTTAATGTGGAAACAATTTAACCCAGACGGAACTTTAGTTTACAAAAACTTCTTAGATACAGTTACTGCGGTTATTCCTTACTATCAAATGAGATTTGTAGGTGGATTATTGTACATTGCAGGTTCTATTTTAATGGTCGTTAACCTTATTGCAACAGTAAGACAAGGTTCATTCGAAAAAGATGTTCCAGTAGAAGCTCCTGCATTAGCAAAAATTTCTGATGCTAGAAAAGAAGGGGAAGGAAAACACCTTTGGTTAGAAAGAATGCCATTATACTTATCATTATTAGCTTTCGTAGCATTAGCAATTGGAGGTATGATAGAAATTATCCCTACATTAACTGTAAAAGATAATGTTCCTACCATTGCATCTGTAAAACCTTATACTCCACTAGAATTAGAAGGTAGAGATTTATACATCAGAGAAGGATGTAACGCTTGTCACTCACAAATGATTAGACCTTTTAGAGATGAAGTTGTACGTTACAATGGTAAAAACGGACAATACTCTAAAGCTGGTGAATTTATTTATGACAGACCATTCTTATGGGGTTCTAAAAGAACTGGACCAGACTTACACAGAGAAGGTGGTAAAAACCCAGATACTTGGCATTTCAAACACATGTTAAACCCAAGAGTAACTTCTCCAGGTTCTATCATGCCAAGATATCCTTGGTTAATCTATAATGAACTAGACAGAACTAAAACTAAGGATAAATTAGTATTATTGAAAAATGTATTCGGTCACCCTTATACAGATGAAGAAATCAATAATGTAGACAAATTAGTAGACGAACAAGCTGCTAAAATTGTAGAAGGAATCTATTCTGGTGATGCTGAAATCAAAAAAGCATTTGATGCTCAAAAAGCTCAGCAAGGTGCAGCATTTGTTCCTGTAGAAAAGAGAGAAATCGTTGCTTTAATTGCTTATTTACAAAGATTAGGTACAGATATTAAAACTACCGAAGTAAAAACAGCAAGCAATAATTAATAATCTAATAAAGGAGTTTTTTCAATATGATACCAAGTAATATTAAAGATATCTTAGCAAATATAGATAATGCAGGAATTTACCAAACATTGTCTATGATTATCTTTATCATATTTTTCATCAGCACTGTGTTATACGTTCTTTCTAGACCGAAAAAACACTACAGCGAAGTTGAAAGAGCTCCTTTAGAAGATGATCATAACAATTAAAAGTTCTAAAAAACAAGAGTCATGAAACATAGAACACCCGTACTTGTAAACATAGTAGCAATATTATTTATCTTAGTATTTTTATTCTACATGTTTATACAAAATACCTCTTTCTTATCTTCTCCTTATTTCTGGGGGACCATAGTAATTGGTATTGTTTTAGCATACATTTTCAATGCAATCGGTGCATTAGCTGAAAACGAAAGATTCAAGCAAATGACAGATGCAGAAAAAGCAACTTTCTTAAAAGAAAAAGAAATACCATATTTCAAAAGATTATATGATAGTGCTTTCAAAAAACAATCAGATGTTGAAGAAAAAGACATCCTTATTGACCACGGTTTTGATGGCATCAAAGAATTAGATAATCAATTACCAAAATGGTGGTTAGGTCTATTTTACTTTGGCGTAATTTATGCAGTAGTTTATTTAATTGCATACTCAGTTTCAGATTTTGCTCACCCAGACAAAGAATATGAAGCAGAGCACAAACAGCAATTAGCAGATATCGCAGCTTATGACGCGGTTACTCCTAAAGCGACTATCGAAACTGCAAAATACAATGCAGATAATATTGCAGAAGGAGAACAAATCTTCAAAACAAACTGTGTATCATGTCACAGTGAAGGTGGAAAAGGAGGAATTGGACCAAACTTAACTGATGATTTCTGGATCAATCAACCAGAAAAAACATTATTTAAAAATGTATTCCACATGGTTGAAAATGGTAGTCCAAATAATCCTGCAATGCAAGCTTTCGGTAAAAATGGAGTTCTTAACGGTAACGACATCGAAAAAGTAGCGGCATACATCTACCACATTAACCAAGAAATGCCAGATGCTGCTGGTGGAGCTGCTCCACAAGGAACCAAGGCAAATTGGGAAAAATAAATTAAAAAAATTATATTTGTTATAAAAGAAAATATGAAAAGTTAGTTTTTATAATAAATAACATACAAAAATGGCTAATAAAGAAGAACAAATTGGCGCTGGTCAAGTAATTCATGCAGAAACCTTCAGAGATTCTGTAGCAACTATAGAACAAACAGGTTCTAGAAAATGGGTATATCCTAAAAAACCAAAAGGGAAATTTACCAATTACAGAGATATTGTCACGTTCATTTTATTAGCCATTTTCTTTATTACTCCATTTCTTAAAATAAATGAAAATGCAATGCTCAAAATAAATATTATCGATAGAGAATTTTTTATTTTCGGGCAACCATTCTATCCGCAAGACTTCTTTATTCTTGCATTAGGAGCAATTACTTCTCTTGTATTCATTATTCTCTTTACCGTAATTTTCGGAAGAATTTTCTGTGGATGGATTTGTCCTCAAACTATTTTTATGGAAGGAGTTTTCCGTAAAATAGAATTTTGGATTGAAGGAGATAGAAATAAGCAAATTAGATTAGCCAGTCAACCTTGGAATGCAGAAAAAATCTGGAAAAAAGGATTGAAATGGTCTGTATATGTAGTAATCTCTCTTATCATTACGCATTGGATGTTCATGTACATCGTAGGTGTAGAAGACACGCTAAAAATCATGAAAGGAGGTCCTGTAGAATACCCTACTAATTTCATTGTAATGGTAATTTTCACTGGATTATTTTACTTCGTTTTTGCTTGGTTTAGAGAGCAAGTTTGTACACTTGTTTGTCCTTATGGTAGATTACAAGGTGTATTGATTGACAAAGAAACCGTAAACGTTTTCTACGATTATAAAAGAGGAGAAAACAGAGCAAAATGGAGAAAAGGCGAAGATAGAAAAGCCGAAGGAAAAGGAGATTGTATCGACTGTAATCAGTGCGTAGTTGTTTGTCCTACTGGTATTGACATCAGAAATGGTCAACAGTTAGAATGCATCAACTGTACTATGTGTATTGATGCTTGTGATGAAGTAATGATAAAAACAGGTTTACCTACAGGTCTTATTCGTTACGCTACAGAAGACGAAATCGAAAAAGAAGAAAAATTCAAATTTACGAATAGAATGAAAGCGTACTCGCTTGTTCTATTAGCATTAGTTGGTGTTTTAGGTTATTTATTAAACAACAGAGGTGGTTTAGAAGCTAAATTCATCAAACCAGCGGGAAGTTCTTTCTATGTGAAAGATGGAAAAATTAATAATACCTACAATTACACCCTTCTAAACAAAACCAATGACGATAAAATGGTTACCATTAAAGTAATTAAACCTACACATGGTGAAGTTATTTTCAGTGGAAACAGTACTATCGCTCTAAAACGTGACAAAATCACCAAAGGAACTGTAAATGTAAGTTTCCCTGAAAAAGAAGTGAACCAACCAAAATTAATTGTTACTTTTGGCGTTTATGATTCTAAAGGAAAACTTTTAGACACTTTCGAAACTAATTTTGAAGGTCCATTTAAGTTACAATTCTAATTTTTTAAAAAATATTTTTAATGAAATTCACTTGGGGACATGGTATAGTAGTCGCTTTAGGACTTTTTATATCCTTTATTTTGTATTTAATTTTCATTTTTCCAATTGGTAAACAGAATTCTGAGTTGGTTACCGAAAATTATTATGAAGACGAATTATCTTATCAAAAAGTGATCGATGCTAAAAATAATGCTGCAACTTTAACTGCAAAACCTCAATATGCACAGTTGCCATACGGAATTAGAATTGCTTTCCCTAAAGATATCAACAATGAAAATGCTAAAATAGAGTACTATTTATACAGAACCAATGACAAAACACAAGACAAAACAGGTTCTGTGCAACTAGATGCAGATAATAGCTTTTTAATCCCAAAGAATTTTATGATTCCTGGTTCATATACGCTAAAAGTTTTATGGACCAAAGACGGAAAAGATTACCAAGTAGATTATGACGTAGAATGGAAATAACCCTTATTTTAGCGGCACTAGGTTTAGGTTTTGCAAGCGGATTCCACTGTATCGGAATGTGTGGTCCCATTGCGCTTTCGCTAGGATTGTCTAAAAAACAACAAGTTAATTTCCATCTTCAAAATCTTACTTATCAATTCGGCAGAATTCTCACTTATTCTATTTTAGGAGCCATTGTAGGAATTGTTGGCGAAGGTTTTCAGCTCGCAGGAATTCAGCAATACATCAGCATTTTTGCTGGAGTTTTATTGATGATTATGGCACTTTTCTCTTTCGGAGGAGATTTTGCCTCAAAAATTCCAGCCATTAATAATGCTTTACTTAAAGTTAAAATCAATCTCGGAAAATTTTTACAAAAATCTGATTATTCCTCTCGATTTTTAACAGGATTATTAAACGGACTTCTTCCTTGCGGAATGGTTTACATGGCACTTACAGCAAGTTTAGCAGCAGGCGGAATTTGGCAAAGCGCAAGTTTTATGGCTATTTTCGGTTTGGGAACATTTCCGTTCATGTTTGCCACTGTTCTTTTCGGAAATCTAATTAACACGGCTCTTCGAAACAAAATTCTTAAGATTGTACCGATTATTATGCTCATTTTAGGAGGTTTATTCATTCTAAGAGGTCTAGAATTAGGTATTCCTTACATCTCTCCTAAAAAGGAAGCTTTGAAGGTAGAAAAGAAAATGAACTCAGAGAAAACTTCAGACGAAAACTGTCACTAAATTTTCTTACTTTTAGCTCAGAATTTTAAAATCAAATCTATGCTTAAAAAATTTACTTTTTGGCTAATTCCACTATTGGCCATTATTCTCCAAGCTTGTGCTGTAGATTCTGTTACCACTTATCATCAAGATAAAACCACTAGCGTTCTCATGAACATTGACATGAAAGACTTACTTGCGATGGCAAAAAACATGAGTGGCGACTCTGCAAATTCTGATAATAAATTTAAGAATTTTGAACTTTTCCCAAAAAATTGGAAAAACATGTACGAAATCATGCAAGAAGATTCAGAAAAAAAGGGAATCCCTATGACTAAAGACAAAGACAGCATTCAGTTAATCAAAAAAATGTTTGTAAAATCTAATTTTGAAAATAATGAAATGACGGGAATTGCTTTTAAAATGGATAGATTAACTCCAGAAGAAATCAAAAATTTCTCTAGAACATCTAAAAAAAGCAATTTTATAAGCGCCACAAGTTCTGACAACACCATATGGGACGGGAAAACATTAACATTAGATACAGAATATTTTAATCCTCAAACTTTTTCTGAAACCTTAAAAAAAGAAATGACTTTAGAAGCTAAAACGGATTCAGCAAAAGCAGAAGCAGAATCTGCACTTGCTATGATGAAGATGTTTAACACTAAATTCAACAACAAAATTAAGTTTGAAACCAAAATAAAATCCATTCAAGGAAAACACGATTGGGTAAAGAAAATAGACGATTATACCATTGATATGTCTTTCTCTTTTGAACAACTTTTTGACGAAAGTTCAAGACTCAACGAAAAGGACAAAAAAGTAATCATCATTACAGAATAAAACAAAAACCACCGAAATTTCGGTGGTTTTTTATGCTGAATGCTAATTGCTGAATGCAAAAAGCATATTAATCAATCATTTCAAATCTAGCGTATTCCGCTACTTTTTTCGGTAACTTAATTCCGCCTTCTACTTGATTGTTTTCTAACAAAGCTGCCATAATTCTTGGCAAAGCCATTGCAGAACCGTTTAAAGTATGCGCTAATTGTGTTTTTCCTTCTCCTTTAATTCTACATTTCAAACGATTCGCCTGGAAAGTTTCAAAATTAGAAACAGAAGAAACTTCTAACCATTTTTCTTGTGCTGCACTCCAAACTTCGAAATCATAAGTCATCGCAGAAGTAAAACCTTGGTCGCCACCACACAATCTTAAAATTCTGAAAGGCAATTCCAAATCTTCTAAAATAGATTTTACATGAGCTACCATTTCTTCTAAAGCTGCATAAGAATTTTCAGGCTTTTCAATTCTTACAATTTCTACTTTTTCGAATTGGTGTAATCTGTTCAAACCACGAACATGAGCACCATAACTACCCGCTTC
Source organism: Paramecium biaurelia (assembly GCA_000733385.1). Classification (NCBI taxonomy): domain Eukaryota; phylum Ciliophora; class Oligohymenophorea; order Peniculida; family Parameciidae; genus Paramecium; species Paramecium biaurelia. Next base: position 17,759 of record JPFL01000659.1, read on the forward strand.
TCTTCTATAACATTGTGAGAAAGCAGTATTCTTAATTGGTAAATCCTTTTCTTCTAAAATAACATCTCTGTAAATATTCGTTACGGGAACTTCTGCAGTTGGAATTAAATATAAATCATCAATTCCTACGTGATACATTTGACCTTCTTTATCAGGCAATTGTCCGGTTCCATAACCAGAAGCTTCGTTTACAACATGAGGCGGATTTACTTCTAAATAACCAGCATCTGTATTTTTATCTAAGAAATATTGAACCAAAGCTCTTTGTAATCTTGCACCTTTACCTAAATAAACTGGGAAACCTGCACCTGCGATTTTTACGCCTAATTCAAAATCAATTAAATTATATTTTTTTGCCAATTCCCAATGCGGAATAGCACCTTCTCCCAATCCATGAACTTCGTGAGATTGATAAACGATTTCGTTATCATCAGCAGAAACACCAGCTTTAACCAAATGATAAGGAATATTTGGAATTTGATATAAAATATTAAGCAACGAAGTTTCTATTTCCGAAAGTTTTGTAGTAAGTTCTTTGGAAGACTCTTTGTATTGAGCAGTTTTAGATTTAGCAACTTCGGCTTCTTCTTTTTTACCTTCTTTCATTAAAATTCCTATTTCTTTAGAAATTTTATTGATTTCAGCCAATTGCGAGTCTAATTCTTGTTGTGTTTTTTTACGTTCGTCATCTAATTGGATAGCTTCATCTACCAATTCTAATTGCTTAAAATTTCTTTTTTTAAGACCTTCTAAAACGCGTTCTTTTTCTTCGCGCAAAAAACTTACTTGTAACATCTTATTTGGTTTGAGAGTTAAGATTTGAGTCCGAAATAAAACTCAAATTTTAATGATTTATGCAAATTTACGGAATTATTTTACGATATGAATGATGTTTGGCTGTCCTTCCACTTTAGAAAACGAAAGTTTATTGTTATACCAAACTTTGGAGACTTGAAACAAGTTAGGAGACCAATTGTACTCTACTTTTACTGTGTCTACATCTGTTACCGTTTCTTTATTTACAATTTTAGAAAGATTGATGTAAAAATCAGACTGATACGTTTTTTTACTTGGCGAAATAGAATCTTTTAAAATTCTAACTGCACCAGTTGCGTAATCTACATAAGCAATCGTGTCTTGGTCTTTTTTGACAGAAATTCCTGTAATATCCTGCAAAGCTCTATCCGCATTTAAATCCTGAGCTCTCACTGCGGTAAAACCTCCAGGAATATTGGTATTGAGCAAATCTTTCCCAGCAGAATTTTTGATGTAAATATTAAGAACTTGGTCTATTTTCTGCAAGTCACTTTCATCTTCTCCTCTACAAGAGCTAAGAAAAATTAAAATCCCTAAAATGATTAATCTGCTGAACTTCATATTGCAAAGATAATTTTTCTAACCTAATTTTTTAAAATACTTCCAGAAAAAAAACATCCCTAGAAATCCCGAAAAACTCATCGCTAAAAAAACACTAATTCCCATCCCTAAAATTTGAAATTTTGGGACTAAAATAAAAGCAGAAATACCCAAAACAATCAACGAAAATATAGAAATGATAGTGTTTTTCTTCATTTCTCCCACTGCAGAAAGTAAATTCCCAAATAAATTTCTAAATAACATATTCATTAAAAATGTTATGACCAAAATTAAAAACACTTGGGTTTCATGAGCATATTGAGATGAGAAAAATAGCGTTAAAATTTCTTTGGCAAAGAAAAATGAAACTCCTAAAATGACTAAACAAATCGGAATGAAAATTTTATAGTAATTCGAAATGTAATCTTTTATAAATAATTGATTATGAGCGTTTTTTGCAATTTTTGGAAAATCTGCTTGTAACATAGATACTGCCAAAAAGGCAAGATTGGATGGCAAAATAATCGCCACTTTATAATCTGCTACCGCATTTTCGTTTAATAAAAATCCTAGAAGTAAAATATCTAAAGAAAATAATAAATCTGATAAAAAAGCAGTAAAAACAGCATGAAACGAATAACTCCAAAGTTCTTTTTTCTGAAGTTTTATTCTCTGAAAGTTTAGAATTTTATATTTAAAAAACCAGAATAAAGATAAAAATGGAGCAAGTGAAATAGCCAATAAATAACCTTTTAACCCGAAAAAGTAAGTTAAAATAATAATTAAAATCAGTCCAAAAACATTAACCACATTATTCACTCGAGCAAAGTTCTTGTTATCATGATACACTCTAAAGTAAGACTGTATATGATTGAAAAAATAAAAACCAATCAGCCGAATGGTGAAAAATATAAAAATCAGCAAAACATCTCCGTATTTCTGAACGAAAAAAATGCTCGAAAGAATAAACAGAACAGAAAGAATTAAATGATATAAAAATCCTTGAAGAAAAAAATGCTGATGAAGTTTTTCTTTTTCTTCTGCTTGTTCTGCAATGGCACCGAATCTTAGAAATCCTTGCGAAGAACCAAACCCACTAAAAGTCGCAAAAACCGCAAAAACAGAAGCCACAATCGTCATGATTCCAAAATCACTTTGCGGAAGCATTCTTACCACCGCAATAGACGAAATAAGTCCACAGATTTTTGCAATCAATAGTGAAAAAAACACATATTGACCTTTATTTTTAAAAAAATTCTGCAAAAATTCTTGAAGACTCTTCATTTATGAAAAATATAGTTTATGAACAGATAAAATATGTATTGCAAATACTTTCTTGTGAAAATCATCTTTGCTATAAAGAGTTTTTACAGCTTCGGTTAATTTATAATCATAGTCAATCAACTTAATATTTTCTAAGAAATAGTCATCATATATTTTTCTCAATTTTTCATTTCTATCAAAATAATATTGGTAAGGAAACATACTTACGTTTTCACTCTTATTTCTAAATTTCTGATAGTAATTAAAAACTCTTCTCATCACATAATCTCCTAAAAATGTTTTCCATTTTGCATTAGGCTTCATGTGTGTTCTTTCCCAAACAAATTGAGTCGCTGGTTTACAATATGACTTAATCCATTGTACATAAAAATTACTTCTGAAGCGCCACTCATAAGGAATTGATAAGATAAATCTTAAAAAATCTTTATTCATAAATGGCGAACTTTGATACGAATATTGATTAAAAACTAAACTTCCTAATATAGTAGCATTAAAACCTGAAGTTTTAGTTAAAAAAATATCTTCTCTGTACTTTTCACTAAGGTATGGTGTAATATATTCTTTAAATTCTTCTAAAAATTCTTTATTATAAACCAATGTAGAAATGTCAATAGGTCTAGGATTTTTTGATTTCAGATAAGATCCTAAAACACCTCCTCCTATTTGTCCTGTATGAATTAATCCTATTTTTTTCTTTTCTTCTTCTTTTAATTTAGACATTGCAAAATCTACGTGAATAGATCCAAAATATAGATTAAATCCTTCGCTGATTTTTGTAAGCTTATCTATATTAGAAATAAATTCAAATTTTTCTAATGATACAAAATCAAGTTTAAGCTTTTCTGATTCTGCAATTTCTTTTGCTACAATTTCATCGGTATAATTTTTCTGAGAAAAACAAAATAAGCGTTGCCCCTTTCTAAAATTATTTTTGAGCGCATAAAATAGAACTAAACGAGAGTCTAAACCTCCACTTATCGTAGTAAAATGTTCTTTTCCCATTTCTAAATCCTTTTCATACTCTTCGATTACCGCTTCATTAAACAAATGATCAGCCTCTAATAGCGCCTCTTTTTTTGATCCTTTAAATATTTCGATATCGTACAAATCAAAATAATGCTTTATTTCGTAATAACCGGAAATATTATCCATCAAAATAATAGAACCTTCTAAGAGTCTAAAAAAATTTTTCAATGGAGATATGTGGCCTAAAATATAACCTATTGTAACCAAATGATAAAAAGCATCTGAATTAGGTTTTAAATCTAAAATCTCAGAGTCTTTAACTGTTTTTGTGAGTCGAAGAAGATTGGTGTCTACATAGAAATTATGCTGAGCTGTTTGATGATAAAAAACCCTCTGTGTTCCAGTATGATTATTATAGATGAGAAGCTTATTTTTCTTTTTATCAAAAATAAAGCCTCTAAATTCACCACTCAATTCGTTTGGAAAAAGTTCTCTTTTTTTATGGTATAACTGAATAATAATTTCAGTAAACGCATCTGTCTGAAAAGTTTGAAGTAACTTGCTTTTATTTAAAATACAACCTTCTAGTACAACAAT
>JPFL01000660.1:9386-21914 GCA_000733385.1 Paramecium biaurelia
AAAAATCAATTTATATTATTTTTTATTTAAGAAGATCTTTAATTAAAATTAAAATATATATGGTAGATAGGGGAATGTAATTGTTCTACTTACTGTCCTAAATACTAGTCTACTTTTGTAAATTATAAATACGGAAAGAAAAAGATCATCTTTATGAATCCTGGATAAACTTAAATTTTAATTGATGAGCAACATTAGCCATTAAATTTTCACTCAACTTATAAAGGAAATTGTATAGCATCAATAAGTAAACAAGGATGTATCATATGGGATTGGAAAAATGAAAAGTAAATATTAAATACTAATTAATGGAAAGGAAACACAGTTATACTTATAGAATTAGAGAAAATTATAATAGGAAATAAAAAAAAAATCAATGTTTTAGATATTACAAACCTACATAATATTCAAGAAATTTAAAAAATTAAATTTAATCTTTAGTTGGTAAGTTTTTCATTTTCTTCAAAATTGCAATACTTTGTTTGTTAATGTTATGCAAAAATATAAGTATGGAGACTTTTAAATAATGGATAGTGTTAATAAGTAGCTATATATAATACACAATAAGAGCAACATCAAAATCCTGTTATTTCAGCCAATGGTGATTTTATAGCGTACAATGATTACAATTGTGTGCAGTTAGTTATGATTAAACAATTATATGCAAAAGAGTTATACTGTCACACAACTGTTGGCCTATAATATTCCTCAGATTACTCACATTTGATAACATTAACAGATGGGTTTCCCCAGTTATTTACTTCAACTTTAGAATAAATAGAATTTGAATTAGAAAGTTCAATAACAGAATAAAAAGGAAAAGAAATAAAATCAGCTTCCATAGATTCAATATTTGCAATTTTATGCGATGCTTGCATATTAATAGTCAAAATTATAGATAAAAATAAATTAACTTTGATTAGGAAGATAGATTAGGATGATAATTTGATTACTTTAGATATTAATCCTTTAGGAACTCTATTGATTGCTAGCAATTAGATAGGATCAATCTATCTATGGGATTTAACAAGCTCTAATGATATGGATTTTACTAATTCTAAAGAACATTTGAAAATAGAAAATTAAAATGATAAAATTATTTATTTTACATTCAGTCCTAATGGAACTGAGTTTTCAGCAGCTATTTGTGATGGATCTATAAATTTATATTCAGTTGATTAAATTAATAAAGATTAAAATATTAAACAAAATGATGAAAATTAAGAACAAAGTTAAATGTAAGTAATAGAAAATATGAATAAAGAATTTAGATTAATTTGTTATAAATCGTTTTCCAGATAATCTTTATTATTAGCTAATTAATGCATAGTGAATAATTCATAAATCAAATAAAATCAATAATTAATTCTTCAACTATTCAGATAAAAAGGAGCTATTGAATGATATTAAAAATACAATTATTAGTATTATTCAAATATTATTAGAATTTTTATTTTATAATTTCTTTAAATAAGATTATATATAAAATTATTATAAATATACATCATAAATTACAGGTAAATCAAGTTTTAAAATACTTGATTTGTGTTAGATCACAGTAACAATGGTTATAATAATATTTTCTTATATAAAGTTATAAATAGTTTCCTTCTCGTAGTACTCTAAAAATACATTTAAAATTCACAACAGTCACTACTTGATATGCTTCTAACTCAATTTAGGAATGAAAAAACTAAATTCTTCACTTCTTCGAAAGATGAAGGTATTTTCTCCTACTATTTAGATGACCAAAATATCCTCCAATTAGTGATGTAGCTATTAACAACTGTCTAAACTAGCTAGGTATCATCTCCAAATGATCTGTATATAATCGAGAAAAATTACACTCTCTCCACAACTATCATATTGGGAGTTTTCAGAATTGGAAAATAAAATGTCTTCGAATAAAGCATTTATTAAGAAACTAAAAATTTTTCTTTATTTACTTAATATTTGATCAAACTTCACACTTTAAATGAATAAATTATGTTGCAGGGCCAGATAGATACCTAACCTAGAAAAGATTTATTCATGCCTATAACTATCCTAAGTGCCTAAACTCTAAAGCTACTTACGAGAACGTTTATCTAAAGATTAAACAGGTTTTATTCCTAATTTCTCTACACAAATTGACATAACTAACTAACTTATTAAATTTAATCAATTCTTAAACTGCTTATTTATTAACTTTAGCAAAGCATTTAATACTGTAAATAGAGACATCCTTTACAATATACTTAGTAAAAGATCCATCTTAGATGTAAAGGATATAGAATTCTTAACAACTACATAATAATATATATATCTTGAAGATTTTCTAGATGAATTAAAAACTCTCTCAAATTTACATATTAAAGTTTTCAATTAGCTGATATCATAGTATTAATATAATATACGTTGAAGTATAAATTTTGAAGAAATAACTTTAATTCCTTATAATTTGTAATTAAGGGAGAAATTTAATTCTAACAATTTACATGAAGAATTGAGCACAGTGATTTTTCTAAATGTTACGTTGAATGGGATCTAAGAAAGGCTTTATACAGAGAAAATATTCACGCTTTTTTACGATTATGGTTGTTAAAGACAAGTGTTACCATAACTCACATAGTAAATTATAATTATTAATAGTTTTTAAGAAAGTTTCTGATATTCCATCATAGCCAATTGATATTACACAAATATATTATTATAAATTTTAAATAAATAAGAAGGTGAGCGGATATAAGGTAATTGTAAAGGAATGGAACTTTTTTTTAGAATTCTAGCCAAGAACATTTAAACACTTAGATTTTGCTTCTTATCCAAAGTGGGGATTACCATTATCATTTTTACATTAAAAGAGATCTCTCTCTCTAACATCAATAGTATTTAATTCTTATTTCTTACTTCCTACAGTCAGAATATAATTGAAATGCAATATCTCTCCCTTTCTTATTCTCTTCCCCATTGTCTACTCAGTATCCTCTAATTCAACTTCAAATCCTAACTTATACAATTAATCATAAATTTCTTTTGCATATGAATTTGACATTTCACTTACAGGAATTATCATTATTTATCTTGGAGATAACCAAAATGGCCATTTTCCATTGTATTACTCTTTAAGAATAGCCATCATTCTTTCAATAGAACTCAGAATAGCTCTATGAATCATTACTAGTCTTGAGAATTTATCATTTTCAAGATGATATGTAAGTTCAAATCTTTCTGGTAAATTGAAATTTAATTGAATTGTGCCACATTAATGTTATTTTTAAGTATTATCCTTTATTAAGACATCTATCTTTGGTCCATAAAATGCTCCATCTCCAGGATTTTCTGTATCAGGTGTATCAGATAATGCAATTCTTAATTACCTTTCAGCTTCATCCCATATTTATAACTCACCTATATATTTATCAGGTCTAGTTGACAAAGTCAATTCCCAAGTAAATCCAAAATGACCATAAACTTTACTTAAAAAGTCTAATCTATTTTTACTTTCTTATTGTATTTGTTCAATTGTACAAAATATATGAGCATCATCTTATGTGAATTTACGTACTCTTGTTAATCCAGTTAAGTACCATGTACTACATTTCTGTGCAAAATACCTAAATCAGCATAAATAATTTGTAATTCTTTATAACTATGTTGTAATGTTTTATATTATAAACAATGACCTAGACAATTCATAGACTTCAATCCCATTTAATGATCATGAGTCCTATAAATATTTTCTGCATATTTATCCAAATGACCAGATTACTTCCATAAATGTTTATGAAATAATTATGGCGTAATGACCTTTTAATATCCACGTTCTCTATACTCTTTACGAATCATTTCTATTAATTTATTGTAAATTTTTGTTCCATGAGGTAAAAAGAAAGCACTTCCTGGAGCTAATTTATTCAATACAAAGAAATGTTAATGTTTTCCAATATGTCTCTGATCACATTCTAATTATTTTTGATATTCTTAAAATGATTTTGAATTTGGAAATGCAATTCCTAAATACCTATAACTATTTTCATAAGGTTAAGAATGATTAATTATCAATTGATAAATTCTATTTGTATGATCAGTATGAGGACCTTTACATAAATCTATAAAATCATCTAATTTATAAATCTGATAATTTGTTAATGCAGTCAATTAATTTATATGAATTTTTGTTAAATAATTAGATCATGGAGTGATGTACTTCCATCTTTATTAGTTACTTTAGCAATGAATGCTCTTTTGGAACAGATAATTATGATGGTTTAAGAATTGAATAATGCTTATTCTGATAAAGAACTTATTGAGTAAATTTATAAATAATTTTCATAAATATATATTTTTAATTAAGTGGGTGTGTGTGATTATAGAAAAAGGTTAAATTATAATAAATTTTAAATGATTACAAATTCATATAAAATTGATGCTCCATATTTAGGTCTTTAAAATATTGGTGCCACATGTTATATGAATTCTGTCTTATAAACATTGTTCATGACTCCTGAATTTCGTAGAGGATTATATTTATGGAAATATGAACATTCGATTCATGGAGAAGAAATTGATTCAATACCATTTTAACTTTAAAAGTTATATGCAAGACTTCAAACTAAACTATTTGAATATATTGATACAAGAGATCTTACAAAATCATTTTAATGGGATATTCATTAAGCATTCTAATAACATGATATTCAAGAATTTATTCGTATTCTATTTGATGCAATAGAATAGAGTGATTAGAATTATAATTTTGTAAAGGAATTGTATGAAGGTATAATAATTATATTAAGGAAGGGGCATATATTCATTACACAAAATGTTTGAAATGTAATTATGAAAGTTAAAGACAAGAAATATTTATGGATTATACAGTAATCTTGAAAGATAAATGGAGTAAGGTGTACAATAATAGTTTAGAATTAGCAATCTAAAGAAGTTTGAAACCAGAAAAATTAGAAGGTAATAATCAATATTTTTGTGAATCATGTTAAACTAAACAAGATGCTCATAGAGGATAATTGATCTATAAATTACCATCAATATTAAATGTTCATATCAATAGATTTGCATTTGATCATATAATGATGAGAAGAGAAAAGTTAGATGATAAAATGTCATTTCCATTTGTTCTTAATATGAATAATTATATTGGAACTTATGATGATATACTTAATAAAATATCAGAAGAGACAGAACCATCTTACTTTGATGAATTAGTATAACCAAAGAAATAATAATTTAAAACAACCACTACAAATAAGGTATAACCATCAGTACATACAACAAAAACATCTAAAATAGTTAGACCAAATTAAGGATTAAAAGATTTCATTAAATAATAAAAGAAAGTAGCAAAATAATAGGATAATATTGATACATTTGGAACTATATAAGAAGATGAATAAATCTAACAAATTATTCATTAATAAATCTAAGAAGACATCAAACAATCTTAATAATCAACAAATTCTAATGAAATCAAAACCAATATTCCACCACCACCACCATTACCAATTTTAGATCATGATTAGAATTCATCTAATGTTTAACCTAATAATTCATAAATTTAGGATGATTAATCAAAAAATAGTAAAAATGAAGAAAAAAACAAATTATAATAAAACATTGTAAATACTACAGAAGAGAGAAAGAAGTATGCTGAATTAGTTAAGTAGAAATGTCAAGAATCAATTTTAGAATAGGATAATCTAATTAGATAATATTTAAAAGATGGCCCAAATGTTTATTAATTATATTCTATTCTCAATCATTCAGGTGGTGCTATGGGTGGTCATTATTTTGCTTATATCCGATCTCATGAAGATGGATAATGGTATTGTTTTAATGATAGTTCAGTTACTTATATTAATCCAGATGATATCCCTATGAAAACATTTGGAGGTCATTCTGGTGGAAGTGCTTATATGTTATTTTATAGAAAAGTAGATTTAAATTAAGAAACTTGGGGTACTTGGGGAGGGTAATTTCTAGAAAATGAATTACCAGAATATGTTTAATAAAAATTATAAGAAGAAAGAAGTAAATTAGAAGAATTTAGATAATAAGGAGGATAAACAGAAGATTTATTAGCACTTTAGAAACCTATTACTATTAAAGCTCATTATAAATTAGAGGTTAAGACATTTACTCTTGATAATAGTACAAACTTTCTTAATTTTAAATAATTAGTACTTGATCATTTTTAAATAAAAGATTAAGATAATTGTAGAATAAGAATATATAATCCATATACTGATTAATTTTAAGATACATTTGAGGGTAAAGAAATGAGATCATTGGCTGCCCTTAAATTATAAAATAAATGTGTATCTATTGAATTTAAATAATAAAATGAAGAATGGAAATTATATAATGAAGAATCAATTACATTCAGAGTTGCTATTTATAGAGAAAATCTTGAAGCACTTGATGAAAGAACATTGTAACCTAAAAAAATATCAATTAATAAAAATGATTTTATACATGAATTAATTGAAGCATCAAAAATAGAATATAAATTAGAAGGAGAATATTAATTATTAAAAAGAAATGGTGAATTTGGAGAAATCTTAAGTCCTGATAAACCAATTGAAGAATATTATGAGAATAGTCTCTTTTATCTTGAACCTAAAACTGAAAATAGTAATTGGCTTAAACAATTTGAAATAGATGAACATAGAATCACTATTAAATTCAATGATCCTACTAAAGCAATTTAAAGTTCAACATAAGAAGGCTATCCTGAAGATTTATATCCACTTATTTGCACCATTGATAATAGAGCTACAATGATGGAATTAAAGGAGAAAATATGCTCATAATTTGGAATTTCCCCTAATAACTTGATCTTGAGAAGAGGTGGAAGAGCTGGATTAGAGTTGAAAGATATGACTATAGAAGTTGGACTTAATCATTTTGTGAGAGGATCATCTATTCATTTAGATTTAGGTACTCCTCTAAATTTAGGAGAATATAGATGTATAATCTCAATTGCATCTGCTCCTAATCTCTATGAAGATAGAAACTTTTATCAATTTTAAGAATTAGGTGAGTACTCTATTCCAGGTGATAAACCTATTAGTCATTTTATTAATGATTTAGCTATTTGGGCATCTGAAAAGAGTGGAATACAAATAGATTCAAAACATATTAGACTTAGAGAAAGAATTGCTGATCGTTTAAATAAAGTATATAGAGATAAACCATTAAAAGAATAAGGAATTGTAGAGATGAGAATGATAGCAATTGAATAATTGTAAGATGAATGGTAACATTTGACAACTAAAGATGTATTTATTCATGCAAGATTTTGGGATTAAGAAAAATGGGATCTTTCAGAAAGATATGAATTTGTTGTTAGTAGAAATCAAAGTGGTTTAGATTTGGCAGAAAAATTTAGTTAAGTTTTTGGAATTCAATCTGAAAATATTGAAGTTTGCAGAATAGTTGCTGTTCATAGATTCAATAGGTATGAATTATTAAATGAAGAAGTATACTTATTATTTAAATAATTAGTGGATTACATTAAAAAATGATGATTATCTATTAGGATCATAACCACTATTCATTACAAATGATGGATATATGATTATCCTTAGAGATTCATCACAATAACCAAGAGAATTAACAAATGAAGAAATTAAATAGTTTGGAATAATTTAATCTAATTATACTAAATCAATTAAAACAGGAATTTCAAGAGGTCCAGTAAAGACAAGATTTTTCAATGAAGAAAAGGCTTTGGTGATAACTGTTAAAAAGTATTTTAATTTTATATATTCTTATTAGAAAAGCTGAAGAACTTAAACCAGAATGATAATTTATTACAATTAATAATTTTACAAAATCTATATATTGAATTAATATTAATAATTTTTATCATCCAGATTTTCTTTCTTCATATATCAAACAATTATCTGGTTCAACACAATACAAGAATTTTATTCCAAAAGTAATTTATTTTACTTCAGGATTCAATTTAATGTTATACTGTCTTACTAATCTAGCAATAATCATCTTAACTTCCATAATTGCCATATGTTATCCTATACAATTTCTAGGCCCAGCAGCAAATGGAATATGTATAAATCCATTATCATTTTTAATTAAATTTTCCTTATTCAACCATCGCTTATAATCAAACTATTAAGCATTTTCAAAGTGTTTATCAAGTAATCCTGGACCAATGTGATATTAAATTGTAAACCAACCCTTCTTCATTTTTACATCTAATAATTACTTATCTTATCTAACAGATCTAAATAATGGACAAAATGCAGGATTTCTTAATCTTAATACTTCTTAAATCAATGCATTTATTTTAACCAACTTATTTAAATGTTCTTCCTTTATATCTCCTTTTTCACCTACTACTTCTATGACTTCTTTCAATATATCATTTTACATTTCTGGAAATTCTGCTAAATAATATAAACATGTTCCTGAAGTAGTAGCAGTTGTGTCAGTACCTGCAAAAAATAATGTTAAAAATTGATGGATTATTTCCTCAACATCAATTTCTTATTTTTTACTTTGTTATTATTATTTAAGATATTCAGTAACATATAAATCTAAAAATACCATTTTATCTTGATTTTCTAATTATTAAGTTTTTAACTATTCAATTCTTTTCTCTATCATTTCTCGTATTACTTATTTAAAGTTTTATATTCTTCTTAATAGATTTTTCTCCTTTTATGTTGGAAATATTGACCAAGATTTATACTCAAATATCATTTGTTTAAATAAAATAAATGGATTGTTGATTGGCAATAAGAATATTTCACTTAGGATTTCAACTATAGCAACCTAAGCATCTTTTCCTTCTATTTAAAATCCATTGGTCATCTCTCCAAAGAAGCTGTGAATCACTACTTCTCCAGTAATTCTTGAAGTAAATTCATTAAGATTAGTTTTACTATCATCTTTTGAAACTTTATCTATAACCTAATTGATCATAGGTATACGAGAAGTAAGTTTCTCAAAAGTGAAGGCAGTTCCTAATAATTTTCTTTATCTCTTCCAAATATCTCCTTCACTTAAAACCAAACCCTTTTGTGCTACTGATTCCACCATAAAAGGATCGATTTTAACATAACTTGCGTGATCTAAATACATATCCTTTATATATTCTGGTCCTGTCCAAATCAATAAAGGTTTATGTAAGAAATTTGACAATATTACAACTACTTTTGGATTCTTTATTAAGACTTAATTGATCGACTTTAGTAAGTCTTTCTCTTTTGTAATTGAATCTTTCCAGATCTTATTCATTCCTGCTAATGGATAATACATCAATGCTGCCTTTTCTCCAAGTTAAAATTTTATCTTTAACAATGGAACTAATGGTAGGAGAACCACAAAGTAAATAACACCTATTATCAATGAAACTAAAGCTATATAAATGCTAATCATTATTATTAATAGTAGATTAAATGTAATATTTAGTATATAAACTCAAGAAATTCTAAATGGGATATTTTGAAATTCCTAATTTTTTAGTATTTTGAGATAAATTAAAAATCCAAAAAACAAACTTCATATAATTAATTATTTTTATATAGAATATGTTGATCTTGTCTAAAATATGAGATAATTAACATTATAAACCTGAATCGAGAGTAATTTTCCAAATTTTAATAATTAACCATAAATATAATATATAATGGAAGATGGTTGAATTTAATTACATTAATTTTTATATATTTTAAATTATAATAAAATAATAAATTATGCCATTTATTCAATTATGATAATTAACATAGTATTCTGTCATGGAAAGATAAATAAACTAGTTACTTGATTTTTGAATAATTTAAGTGACAAAATAAAAGTGTTCTAGTATTTTTGTAGTTATTAAAAATAATGAATATTTCTATTCTAATAAAATAGTTGTTATGGTTTGATTTCTCAAGATGATATGCAAAATTGCCAACAAGCTGAATTTTTAGAAAATGCTCATACATATAGTGTTTTTTTAAATATGAGTTGCTTAATGCTGACATTTGATAAAACCATATTTAAAAGAAGTTCATTAAAACCAATTAAGTTCTTATTATAATAGGGAGTTCTACTAATAATGTCACTTTAAATAACAAAAAAATGTTTCTGTGGAGATGTAGAATAGACATTTCATGATATGATTGAGAAATATCAATTTGGTGTAGAGTAATATCATTGGGAATGGAATTGATGACTTGTACCCATAAAGAGAATCGTTTAAAGGAATTCTTAATAAAAGAGTTGATTTTTATTGGAACAACATTAAGAATGAATGAACAATTATTATATACACTTCTTTCAATAATTATGACAACTTAAAATTAATGGTCTGAATTGAACCTAGAGCCAATAATTCAAAAAGTGATGGCAGAAGAGTTTAAATTCTAGTATTTGATGCCTGTTTAAAAAGCAGCTATTCCACACTTCATAAAAAACTATGATGTGGCTGTTGAAGCATAAACAGGGTCTGGAAAAACATTGACATTTATGGTCCCATTATTTAATCAATTCTCAAAATAGAAATACTCAGATCATTAACTATTTGGTTTAGTATTGTCACCTGCAAGAGAGTTGGCATAATAAATATATGATGTAGCAAAGAAATTCTAAATTGTTAATTAAGCCAAGATTGCCTTTGCAATTGGTGGAACTTCTAATGAACATGATGTTAAATATTTAAATGAAAAGGGATGTAATATACTCATTGCTACACCTGGTAAGTTAAGATAATTATTGGATATGTCTGATTTGTAAATTACTGTAAAAACATTGGAATATTTGATATTTGATGAAGCAGATAGACTAATGAGTAATGAATACTAAGATGACATTAGATTCATACTTTCTAAATTACCAAAATAAAGAAGAACTGGTTTATTTTCAGCAACATTATCATCTGCTAAAATTCATGATCTAATGAAATTAGGTTTAAGAAATCCAGTATAAGTGAAAGTTAATGCTAATGAAACTATGCCAGCAAAATTAAAAAATTATTATCATATATTCTAAAATAGAATGGATAAAATAGCTGGATTAGTTGATCTAATTGAAAAGAAATGTCAAAATAACAAGAGTATTATTTTTTTTAATACTTGTTGTTCTGTTGTCTATTATAGTATGATATTTAAATAACTATTTCCTAATTGTAATATTTTAAGTATGACTGGATAAATGGCTTAAAAAAAGAGATAAAAGATAGTGAGTAACTTCAAAATTACAAATAGTGTTATATTATTTACAACTGATGTTTTGGCTAGAGGACTTGATTTTGATGATGTTCCTTTGGTTATTTAACTCGATCCACCTTAAGATCCTAGTTTCTTTATTCATAGATCAGGTAGAACTGCAAGATAAGGTAAAGATGGAGAAGCTGTTCTATTACTTGAGTAACATGAAAGAGGATTCATATAATTCTTAGGGAGATCAAATATTGAAATGAATTAATTAGATACTGTGATATTTGATTGTTAATTTTAATAATTGAAAGAGACATGTTTAAATATAGTAACTAAGGATAAGGATATTATAGAAAAAGGCAAAGCAGCATTTATTTCATTTATTCGCAGTTACAAAGAACACAAATTACAAATATTATTTCAATTCAGTTAATTAAATATAGGTTAAGTTGCTTATTCATTCTTTCTATTAAGAATACCTAGAATCAAAGAAATATTAGGTAAAAAAATTGAGTTTGTTTAAAGTCAAATTGATCCAAATTCAATCCCTTTCTTAGATAAGAATCAAGAAAAATAATTCTTATAAAAAAAAGAAAGTAAAGATAAGAAATTAGAAGATAAAAAAATACAATAATTACCTAAATAATAATAGATACCTAAGAAATAAGATAAAATCATTAAGAATATTAAATCTATTAGAAAGAAGGTTAAGTAATAACATGATTAAGAAGAGGATGAAGAATTTAGAGCGTATATTTTTGATATTAATTTTAGGGAGTAAAATTTAGTTAGGAAATTGAAGCAAGGCAAAATAACACTTTAGTAATTTAAGGAAAAAATGAAGAATTATGATCCAGAAGATTTATAAGATGCTGATTATGATAAAGATGATTTGTGATAAATTATTATTGTATATAAAAAATGTTGAATAGACAAATAAAATCTAAAAAAGTTAAGAATCTGATTAAGAAATTTGATGCAGAAGATGAAGATGAGCATTAAGAGGAACACGAAAGTCAATAAGAAGAAGTACAATAATAAACAAAACAATCATTAAAATAATTATTGTCTGGTGTAATTAAGAGAGATGTTAAAAGTGACAAGGCAATTATGGCAGATAAATAAAAAATATTGAATGAACTCACAAGTGAAAAATAAAAATAAAAAGAAATTGGAATAAAGAAAAGCATTAAAAAGTTAGAAAAATTAAACATAGTAGGGCTGTTGTCGAAAAAGGACATATTGATCCAAGAGTATCTACCAATAGAGATCAAGAAAGAGAGTTGAAAGTCATTGCAGCTAAAGGTTTGGTTAAAGTATTCAATGTACTTGCAGATATGAGATAGAAATAAAATGAATGAGA
>JPFL01000661.1:1892-21523 GCA_000733385.1 Paramecium biaurelia
ATAAAACTAAAAAAAATTGATAGAAATTCAATAATTCTTTTAAAAAAGATAATGAAGAGTACTCATATATGGTCAGAAGAACTTTCTGAGATTTTTGCTTAAGTTTAAATCATAATTGAAATTCTAATGAAAGAAAAAATTGCAGATTGCATAGGATTCCTTTCAAAACTTGATAATCAAAAACAATTAAATGAATAACTCAATATGCATAAGGAGATCGATCCAGGAAATAATAACATTAATAAGATTACTAACATTATCAAATGCATAAAAGTTCATAACTTTAATAAATATAATTATTTTGAAGAAAACCACACATAATTAAAACAAGAGTTAATTAAAAAAATATCACATGATAAAAAGATCATTCAATTTTTAATGTTTTTAGTTCTTCTCACGGCTATAGATAACACTTTAACATAATGTGGGTCGAATTCATTAAATTTGCTAGTTGAGATGAAAGTTGACCTAAGAAACAAAAATTTTGAAATATCAAAATATAGAATACTTCTTTAATGGGAGCAAATTTTGTTAGATGCAATTTAAGTGGATCGTAATTTGAGAATGAAGACATAAGTGGAATGAATTTGAATGGAGCTTAACTATTTAATTGTAAATGGAAGAACATAAAGGTAGATGAATTAAATAAATTGGATGGTCATGGTAGCTCTGTCACTTAAGTAAGTTTCTCTCCTGATGGTACTACATTAGCAACTAGCAGTTGGGATAAGTCTATCCGTTTATGGGATGTTAAAACAGGATAATAAAAATCCAAATTAGAAGGTCATACCAATACTGTCTTATCAGTTTGTTTCTCTCCTGATGGCACTACATTAGCATCTGACAGCAATGATAACTCTATCCGTTTATGGATAGTTAAAATAGGATAATAACAATCCAAATTAAATGGTCATACTAGTGCTGTCTTATCTGTATGTTTCTCTCATAATGGTACTATATTAGCATCTGGTAGTTATGATAACTTTATCCGTTTATGGGATGTTAAGACAGGATAATAACAATATAAATTAGATGGTCATACTAGTAGTGTCCTTTCAGTTTGTTTCTCTCCTGATGGTACTACATTAGCATCCGGTAGTAATGATAACTCTATCCGTTTATGGGATGTTAAAACAGGAAAAGAAATTCAATCCTCACATAAAAGTTATAAAGATATTTTGGCATAATTTGGAACTCCATTATTTTAAAACAATCCTCTTCTAGAAAGTGGTATAGTTATTTCTTATTATAATTTTAGTCTCCACAAATATTACAATAATGCTTATATCTCAAACACCAGTATTTTAAGCATAAGGAGCTTTAGTCCTTAAAGGAGAGTTTATCAATTATTAAGGTGCAGATTTACGATCATTATTAAAGTCAAAAGGAAGTTGCCTTTTGGAAAACTTCATAGAATTACATTATTATTAAAAGTATAAATATCTAATGAAAAATTGTTAATTGTCTTTGCATGTTGTAATTTTTTCAATTTAGTTATTTGTAAATACCTGTTACAATCTTAAAGTTGCAAAGTAGAATTCAATTTTCCGATATTTTTTTAATTGTTATTTTATGTTTTGATCTCATGAAAATAAAAACAATGATACCGATTTTTAATAGATTATTTTTAATCATCCATTAATTTCAAATTGAAATTGTATGTTTAAATTTTTGAATAAAACATCAAAAATCAAATGTTTATCTTTAAAAGGAATTTGTAAAAATTAAAGAAAAACGTAATGAAAGTCAAAGAAAATAATTAAATAAAAAATCCAAAAAAAAAAAGGTCAAAGAAGACAGACAAATAACCAGAAAGCATTAAGTAATAAAATAATAAAGTAAAATAATCCAACAAAGTTCACAAATACTATAAACTATCAAGATAGTATGAACATAAAATCTTTATTAAAAGGAATTTCTATATATATTAAATTTCACCATTGTGTATGAAGAAAAAATACTAATATTAGAACAATGAGAATAGTTGATATTTATTCCTATGCTTAACAGGATGGAAAAGAGCTATAATATATTAATAGGTGAGAATATTCTGCTATTTGGGTCACTACGGTAATTCTGCCCAAAAAAAAGAACCCTATTTCAATAATCCATGCCATTTTAATATATGACTTATGGCATAGATACCAAAAAACGCTTTAGTGTGGCTCGGAGTTTCCTGAAGAGAGGATTCATCCTGCTCTATTAAATGCGCTACTTTATATTCTCCTAACTCTCTTTCTTTATTATCGATTAAATATTAAATTACTATCTTAAACATTCATTCTTAATTTTTAAGTTAGAACCTTAATAAAAATTCTATATAAATTTGATGTTGTTTTAGAAAATGAAATTATTGGAATATAATAAATAAGTGACCCAAGATTCATACCTATTTACTTATTCAAGATGAGGTGATTAATTATTAAAAATAAAGAGCTTTATAAATATATTTGATTTTAAATTCAAGTTTGAAGGTTGAAGCAAATTTTATTAATTAGAACCTAATTCTAGTTAAGCTTTTGAAAATGAATGAAATTATTAAGAAGCAATTTTGTTGAATTGACAATACCATAATGAATTATGAATCATTTATTAATTGACAATAATTACTGTGAAAAATTAATAGAAATTTTTCTTGTCAATTAATCAATTACTTGAATAGTGTTATTTTGATTTGAAATCAACCAATTAATGCATTATTATAGGAATAATTTATATTCTATTAAAATTTCATTGTAAAATTTATCTTAATGTCTACTTGATTCATAAATTCGATCTATAATTCTCCAATTCTCTTCTGATGATTTATAGCTTTTTATTTTCTTGAGTCTTTCTATTATATACAAAATCATCAATTCATAATTGATGCAGAATGCAAAATCAAATTTGTAATTCTGGATTTCCTACCCAATTATCTCACTTAAAATAAAATGTTTATATAGATACATATCAACTATAGAAGGTAGGTCAGAAATCTTCTTGTTCAGATGTTGCTAATATTTTAGTTTAGGTTCTCCTCTGTCAAGGTATTATGTTCGTGTCTGATTCTCTAGATATTCTCAATTCTTGGAAATCCCTCTTCTATAAAATCTTTCTTTTTTATGCAACTTCAAATACAATGATCAAAGGGGAAGTTTAGTAACCGACTTTTTAAATTGGATCTAAAGACATGAATTTGAGAATAGAGGATTTTTAACTTCTCTTAACTCTATGAAAAAAGATGAGATTAGTATATTTTTGAATTTCTCAATAGAGATGCATATTTCTAACCCAATAATACTTAAACAAAAGACTATTCTATTTGAAATAACTAAGCACTAAGAAATTTCCAAAGAAATATTAACTCTTCTTTATGGGCTTTTTATTACTTCTATTCAAAATATTCACATATAAACTTCTTATTACTTTTTCCTCTTTATAACTACTTACTTCCTACCAAAAATGTTAAAGGATCAATTTTTATTAAAGATACTATTATAAAAGCACTCTTTGTTTATGATTAAAGAAATAGTTCAAATCCCTCTTACATATACAAACTCCGATAATTAACGAGAGTATTACTGGAAGAACTGAAAATACTGTAATATCCTCTCTTGTTAATAAAAATTAATTTATAATTAATAGATTTATACAATTATGATAATTCTTCTACAATTTTTTGAAAAATCCTATTTGTAAGCAACTTTTTCATTATTGATCGCATATTCTCAGTCGACATTTTTATTAAGAGGTATCAATCTCTATGCTCAACAATTTCAATATATTCTTTCCAATATAAGATCTATAATATGACCATCTTCCTCAAACTTTCATTGCATTATCAGCCTTACAGTGGTAAGAATATAAACATATTCATCTTTTCTATCTAAATCTCAATCAATTTTGAGTCTATGCCTTACCTTCTTAAAGTATACTAATAATTCATCCTTCTCTATCCATTCTAATCTAACTATTTGTTGGATAAATGTATGAAAATTCTTTTTACTGCTCCTCTCCATTTCCAATACCTTTTATTTAGATTCTTCATTCCATTCTTAATATTTTGGTTTTATTAATTTTATCATTTAATCTTCAGGTTTAAATTTTTTAGAACAGGATATCTTCTAACGATAAGTACCTATTAGACTTATTTCCCAAATCTTCTACGTTGAATGCAATTGCATAATTTTTCTAGATTTCTGAACATCCTGAATTGAATACTGCTTTGATTCATCTCTCCTTAACACTATTAATCTGGAAAGGTTTAAGTTAAATTTGATCTTAAATACAGAAATTTCATATTTCATTAAATTAAATCAAGAGATCATTATAATTTTATCTCCTATAAATATTAAATAATTTAGAGCCACATAAATGTGAATAAAAACTAATGATGATAATCAAATCATCATTGAATTAGTTTGCATCAACAATCCAAATACAATGTTTAATAATTATCCAAAAAATTAAGTATTCATGGACATATATTGAATAAAAAAATATGATTTTTGAAATTCTATATTTGTTTAATCATTTTAGTAAATAAGCCTACTATTTCTATAATATATTAAAGAATGGATATATTAAGTTGAAACATATTTTTTTTGATGATTAATTAAATTATTTATAAACCATTTAATTAAATGGATTGGGAAAAAGACTTCTATGAATATTTAATGGAAATTATTTGTAAATAGAATTCAATTAGATTGCAAATGGCAAGCAATGATATAGTTACTGCAATGCAAAAGCTTCCACCAAAACATCCAGTAAACATGCACAGAAAATAATATGGAAACCTTTAATAGTGCTTTAAAGCAAAAAAAAATCCATTTTTCAGCTATACTGACAACTTAGTTGTGTTGCTACCAAAGGATAAGATGGATTAATTGAATCAACATGGAGTATTTATTATTAAATATTAAAAATAATTAGCTGGTTCCTTTATATTAGTTGTATGTTCAAACTTATGAAAGTGTACAAAAAAAGTTGATTGAAATAATGAAAATAAACAAGGAGAATTAATGTTAAGTTTGTGGAGTTGTCTACAAAGTATTGATAAATAGATAAGGGATGTGTGGAGAAGAAGAAGATCAAAAAGCTCATGTTCCAATGCATTAATTTAATATATTATGAATAATAATAAATTGATTATATTCGGTGAACAGAGTGAAAAGAATAAAAAGAAGTTGCAACAGTTTCTTATCACTCATGATATCTAAGTAAATAAAGAAACTCTTGAAGCAGTCGTGAAAATAAAAATGGAAAAGAATGAGAATTAATATCTGAAATAAATTTAAAACAAAATTTAGTTTTATTAGAAGTAGTTGACAAGTTTGTAATAATTTAAAGGCATCAATTATGAATTGAAATAAAAACAAAAGGAAAAATATCAGTGTCAATTAGATGAGTTACAGAACTTAGAGGAAATTTGCTAACGATCAGATAAATTTTCAGAATAGTTGAAAAGTCTCTTTTATGTGTGTGTGCATTATCATTATTTACAAAACATATTTGTTACTCAAGAGATAAAGTTAGAAGAAATCCTAGAAATATTTAAAATGGTCTTTTTCAATCTACAAACTACTACCAATAAAGATTAAAAAGTACTCTAATTTTGTGTATAACATTATAAATCTTTGTAGAGAAGTAAAGAATAATCTACTCATAGTAAAAATTTATCAATAGACACAAAATCTCAAACGTCAGGATATTCCAGAGGAGGTGTTGAAAATAAAACACCCTCCAGAAGCACAACACCCAAAAGACAATAAATCTGCAATAAAAATATTGTTGAATTATCAACTCCCTAATTAAAGAACTATTATACTTAGATGCTAAAAAAAATTAATATCAATAATTAACGACCTTCAATAGATAAAACTTCTCCCTTCTAGAAAGATAAGGACTAAACCAATTTTAGAGTTTGATAGATTTGAAAAGTTATCCAATTTTTATTACTAAAACCTATAATAATCGATTTTATTCTCTTGCATTATTTTTATCTATTTAACTTAACTTTAAATTTGGCATAATTATGGCAAGATTTCAATTATTATAACAGAAATTATAAATATAAATTTGATGGAAGTAAATTATTTACAACCTTAAATTTGATATCAGAGAATAATACATAATTGATTTGCTGAAGATAAAATAAGTTATATATATTATTAATATCATTTTAAATACAAGCAATCTATAATGTAGTCAGTCAATTTGTGTTCTTTTTGGATGATGGAAATGAATTCAAAGTTCAACTTTAAGTAATGTAAGTTTTTTGAATTTAAGATTCTGATTAAACTTAGGAGAATCTAAGGCAGATCTTTAAAAACACTTATAAAGTATTATTCTTGCATTAATTGAGTCTAATAGTTTCAAATAATTTTGATTGTGATTGAATATTAACAAGAGATAAAGTAGTAATTGTCATTTTAGTAACATTTTATACCTTAATCTTTAATAAACGCTCCTACAAAATCTCTGCCACAACACCTGATAGTGACTTGAAAACCTCCTGAATTTTTAGTGATACAATTTTAATGAAGTAAAATACAATTATAATATATAGTTAGAATAGTTTAAAATAGTTAACATCATTTACTTAAAATTTGAAAAAAACCTGCAAATCAGTCTATAAAAAATTGAGCAAAACAGCCTTAATTTCCACAAGTTTCATAAGTAGTCAAATCACTTGCAACCAATTCACATGTTTTTGTTATGCATCAAATCTAATCATAAAGTTTTCCAATACATAATAGTTAGATGAAACAGCATTTTCACAGCGCTTCTTGTTACATTGATCTCGCTTAAAATGCACTTTAGTTATTAAGCAAGCAATATTTATAACCTTTGAAGTTAGAAATATCTATACTAAAGCTTCATTTTTCTTCTAGCATTCCTTTTGCACCTTTTTTTCGTTGGATACAATCCACACAACTTGAAATATTCGAGCTTCATTCATTTTCAGGTAAGTTTAGGGTAAAACTGTATTATTCAATAACCATTATTAATTAGTTGTGATAATAGAAAACTAAAGATTCAAATCAATTGTTGAGGGAAATTTTTAAAGATATCTCTTATAAAAAATGCAAAGGTAAGTGGAGGAAAATAAATTTTGGAAAATTTAATTATTCTAAGGACAATTAGCCTATGCAATCTAATTTAAACGCACACTGTATTTATACAATATTTATTAACTCGTATCCAAAAAAAGGCCCTTTGATCTCAGACCTAATCCTGTAATATTAAATAACCAAAACCTGAATTTCAAAGTAAATAGTCGGTTTAAGTATTGTTATCAGGATTCAAAATTCTGTTTCGGAGAAACCAATTTCAATTACAGAATAAGTAAATAAATTAATTAATTATGAATCTTTAAAACAATGCCCATGCATTTCTCAAATAATGATACTTCAATAAATGCTATTCAAAAATTTGAAAGTACAGAGTTAGAAAGAAAAAGAATTACCTAATCATAGAAAATGATATGATCTATAAAAGAAAGATCTTTCAGTCTACAATATAAACTCAAGGATCTCGTAGAACTATGGGAAGATGAAAGTAATACAAAAGTATATGCAATAAAACAGGTAAAACTATTGGTAGTTATTCAAATATTGCATTTAAAATATGAAATTAAAACTGAATTTACAAATATTGTAATAAAGTTGAGTATCTCTATTAGGATTACTAAAGAAGTAAAAGGGGTTATTATTTTGGAAGGGTTTCGTTGTTTGATAAATATTGTTGTGACTCCTAGAAAAATTTAATAACATTAAATAAATATATTTATTTATTCAAATTAAGGTTTTTTAATATATTGATCAGGAATTTGTTTATTTTAAAGAAAGTATACAAGAATAAATTGGAAAGAAAATAATGAAATTTTTTTTAGTTATATTTATTTTAATCATTACAAATAAAATTATCAATTATAAAGTCTAGGTTATTATCGCTATCTCTCTCTTATATAATGTGAATTAGGTAAGTCGAATCTAACTTTTCTGGATTCTTATTGTTAAGTTCTGAATGAATCATTATTTTTTTATTTTTTTTTTAAAACACTTCTTATGGTAACGCTCTTTTGGTCATCAAATAGATCAGCAGTTCGTGATCGATTCTTTAATTATTGTTAGTCCGTTATCACAGACAAGGACTACTTATTCGAAATAGGTCCAATACTGACTTAGGTTTTAGGATGTGAGATTTTGGAAGGAGAACTTTCTTTGGAAATTGAAGGAAGTTAATTTAATAATGGATTAGATATGTTTTGATTATCGGAGACTTCTATAGCATTTGTTGTGGGTGTTTTCATAGAAACACTATTATCTTTGATTGACTGAATTTAATCCAAACTTTATTTATTTTCTAAATTCTTCATAGAATTTTAAAAATGAGGAGATTCGATTTTATTATAGCTAGTCTTATGCAATTTTTCAGTGGCACCCTGAAATTAAAAGTCATTATTTCCTAATTTGAAATAAGCCTACCCTATCTTAAATCTTTGATCTCTTATTTTCTAGTAACGATTATTGTCTTATTAACTATGATCTGTTGGTATGTTACATTCACAAGACATTAAATATCTTTCTATTGAATTTGGAGATTTATTAGTAGCTTTGTGATAGGTTGAGAATTTGGTTTTATTTTAAGAACCACTCGAATTAGATTAAGCAGGAGATCCAGCTCTACTTTTCTGATTTTCAAAGCGATTAGATCTTCTCTATTATTTTTCTGAATTTTTATTGCTTACCATTTAATCTTAAGTAATTCTTCTTCTTCTTTTAATCTCTCTTGATTGTTCCTCAAGCATTATAGTATTTTCACTGCCACACTAACAACCCAATCTGCCTTCTTAACATGTGCATCTGCAATATTTTACTTAGCAAGTACCCATTTATATTGAAATAAATATTACATATAAGATCAATTTTTTTATATATTTTCTATCAATTTAAGAGTTTAGACACAATTCAATTTTGCTTCCTTTCCAGGCTTAATGCACAAAATAAGAATGCCTTTATCTTTTTTATCTCTAATGAATCCCTACAGTCCTCGACATATAAGAACATGTTAGTCACTTTATGCAATTAATTAATAATTCTTTGATCCAGTTTTAATGCTTTTTATTGTTGATTTTAAGTCATCATTGACTTAGACATTTAATTATTTATCCACTTGATCAGTTTGAATGAATAATTTAAAATGTTTGGGCATAACTTTTTTAATGAGTTCTAAAAACAATTTTTTTTTGCCACTGTGATTCAATCCTATTATAGTAGTTTGTTTTGAAGTGGGAACATCATTCACACTGCTCAATACTGATTATTTCAAGTAATAATATTTTAGAGAGTGTACAGTTCCATCTTAATTTAGTTTCTTAACTTCAATTCTTTAAGGAGTCATTAACTTGATTTCATCATTCAATCTATTGGCAATAGGAAAGTATAGATATGGTTATTATAGGATTGATTAATGACTGGATTGAGTGGCAATTCTACTTTCAGTGATTGGCTTTGTTTCGTATTGATTAATAAAGCTCTTTAAACTATTTAAGTATTCTCTGGCTGCCTTAGGTGACATTGCTTATCGTAGTGTAGGAGATTGATATTAAGACACAATTGATTAATCATTTAATCTTTCTTAAGGTCTATTCTATCTTGTGAGTGGAGTTTTTGTGATGATCTAACCATAAGGAGACTTTATTAAGGAAGTTTAGCTGTTACTATAATACATTATTATTATAACAGATAATAAAAATATTCTTAACAAATATATTTATAATTGGGTAAGATTTATAACCATTTAATTATTTAACAGATAAAATAAAATTTATGAATAACTCAAGATCAACCGCTAGAAAGGGAACCAACAATCTTCCAGTCTAAACAGGAGATATCGAAGAATACATGTATAATTCTAAATTTACCATAGATAAATATTATATGACCATTAGAAGAGCTGTGAGAAGGCTGGGAAATATTTAGAAGCTGATTAAGCCAAAAAGAGACTTGCTGAGTTAAAAATAGAATTGGATCAGAAAAATAAATATGAAGTTAAGGACAGACATACAAATGAAAAATAGGAGATAGAGAAGGCTCATCTTGATGAATTTAATCAATTTAACGAATTCTGGGATTAAAAAATGGCTGAATTTGATTAAGAGGCCTAAAGAGTTAAAGAATAAGTCTTATAACGACATGATGAAGAGTTAAAACAATTTACAGATGAACTAGAGAATTCTATTCCAGTCAAACCCAAAGACTCTGCTGAATTACTCAGTTTGAGAAAGACTGAAGAGTCATTAGCCAGACAAGAGAAGTATTCAATTCAATCTTACAAATAGTTATTAAGAAGCTCATCTAACCTAATAAAGGATACTTGCTATGGAGAGAGATGAATATGAAAAATGGAATGCTTCAAGAACAAGCAAAATTAGAAATCTAATCTCTTAACTTAAATTAAAATAAACCAATGAATTAGGTGCCTTATAACAAAGAATCCTATCTGGATAGGAAGAATAAAGGAAGATTCGATCTTAAGAATTGGAGAAGTATTTATAATTTACAATATAATAGGTTACTTTAGAAATATTAGAATGTAAGAAAGGAATTAACTAGTTAATAAAACTAAGAAATTACTAGGCTTGATAAAACTATGAAGAACTAATCAATAATGTAATAATCTAGAATGAATTCATCTAAAATGATGAACTCTTAAATGAAAAAAGGAGATGAAGAGAACTTCTATATAAAATGATGATTAATATCTATCTATATAACTATAACTTAATACCTATTAAATTATAATTTGATGAGTATCAATCAATATTTTCAACTAGTGTAATATCATCAAATCAAATACTAATATATATTAAAATTGGTTCTTGAATTAGATGCTACATTTTACTTTGACTTATTCAATGGCACATCAAATCATAGGCAAATAAGCTTTGTTTAACCCGAAAAAAATATAGGTTACACATTAAAAAAATTGCTTGAGAATCATATGTTAATCCTCAAAAGAACTTAATCATTTAAATAATTGAAAAAGAGAAAATTAAGCTTATAAAAAATTAGGATAGGAGGAATTAGTATTTGCGAGATGAATTTATATGAATACTATTATAAAGTTAATAATAGATTTAAAATAAGAAATTATCAATATAACTTAACCTATTTTATTTAAAAAGTTTAATATAAACAGTATTTATACAATGTTAATTTATTTAACTTTTTCAAGATTGATCTTTAATTTTCAATTATTATAGTGTAATATTGGCATCTAAATTTTCATTTTCTATTATTACAACTAATATATTGTAAGATAATAAATAGATAAAGGTAGATAATTTAGTACAGCTATTAGATCTCTGCATTTATTTACAATAGTTAGTAAATATTTATAATTCAGGTGATAAAATCAATAAATATAGCTAAATTTGAAAGTTAGAATATGAGTATTGTTGGATTGATATTTACTGTACAAATTATGATATTTGGATTAATCAATCAAAATTTGATTATGTTTATCTACAAATTCAGCCAATTCAACTCTTTGTTGTGTGGAAGATTAAATAATAAATATTTTATCTTTGAGGATTTGACTTAATTGATCTAGAAATTGAACAATAAGTTTAATATATATATTTGTGTATCCTTTGAGTAACTAAAATTAAAATAGAGAGTATTATTGAAGAAGAAATAAAAGAAGACTTGTATTATTGTTATTGATTTAATTTGAACAACAAATTTAATTTAGTAAAGATTAATTACTTAAGAAAGTAAAATTTACAATTTAAAAATATTACAACTATTTACGAATGATTAATCATATCAAAAATAGAAGTCTCATTAACAATCGGGACATTTATAATTTTCAATTTTTTCTGCTTCTTCTGTTTTAATATTAACACAATCTAAATGAAACCATTCTCCGCATATTTCACATTAAATCATTTATATGTCTGGGTTCTAAGGCATTCTGCAAACACAAGATTTTGCCCATTCACTAACTGTAGGGATTGGTTCCATTGTCGTAAGATCTATAGCTGCTCTAGTAAAAAATTTAGATTCTTCTTCATATTCTAATTGTGCGTATTGATCAAATGTCATCACCTCAATAAGACATTATAATTTATTAGCTGCCAATAATTCCACATGAGTTGAAAAAAACAATTCTTTAATTGAAATAAACTTCATTAATTATTTATCTAAATTTAGATCTTATTTTTTGTAATACCTAAAAGTAATATGAATAATAAGTAAATACCATTGAATTTAGATCACTGGAACATGCTAATCATGTTTATCTTTAAAACAGTATATCTTAATTAATTTGCCAGAGTAAATATCATTATTATTGGCACAGACAGCAACATCCTAATTCAATCTGAAGATTTAGTTCTTTATTTTTATGGAATTGTATTGTTTTAGTCTAAAATTAATATAGTTATTGTTTTACTTACATGGATCTCTTCTAGAGATCAGCTAGATGAGTGCAGTGTATTTTTACTACTTAATTAATTCATCTATCCTTTTTTACGATATTGTAGAATCGTCTTCTTTCATAATTTTAATTTATATTTCGAAGTCTTTAGTCCTTTCTAACAAATGAAAGTCCTTAATTTATTTTGAACAAAAATTTATAATTTTATAAAAGTATGCAATTTATTTTATATAATTATTTTATGTACATTTACAAACATTATTTATTAAAATTGTTTACATATTTATTGATTCTAAAATTTACTATAATTTGAAATTTCTTAATATATAAATTTTATAATGTATTACTGATTATATAAGAGTGAGAATAGTTTTTGATATTAAATTTATACTCTTTATTATTTAAATATCAATCTTTAACATTATTCCAAAAAAGAGACAAATACTTTCAATCGCTTACCACTTAAAATAATAAAAAAATCAGTTATATTAATGGAATTTGATTAAATATTATTTAATATAAAAATGAAAAATCAAACTAAAGTGAAAACATCTAAGAAGTAAATGAATTAATAACTTTTAGTGCTCCTCAAATAATATTAGATCTGATAGAGTAAGCCAAATAAACTAGGTTATATTTATTGAAGAGAATTGGACCAACTAGTTTAAAGTATTGTGATGAGGATGGAAATAAATTTAAAGTAGAATTATCAACTACCATGATATGTTCTTGTAATTAAAATAACCAACATTGCATTCACACAATTCATGCATTATTAAAAGTGTTTTAAGTAGATGAAAAATGTCCTATTCTATGGTAACAACAATATTCACAATATGATATCACAAATATTTTAAATGGATAATATAAAACGAAATCATAATAGACTAAAACAAGATAATAAATAAGTGTAATCAGATAATAATAGCAATAAGTATAGTAAAATAATACTAATTCTGAAGATTAATAATAAAATCGATAATTAATAACAGAGGATGATATGTGTCCAATATGCCAAGAGACATTGGTATGTAGTGAAGCTTTAGTGCATTGTAAAAAGTAATGTGGAAACAATTTCCATGCCAAATGTATGAAAGTCTGGGTGATGTAAAAATAAACAGCTGGTAAAAAGATTAATTGTCCAATGTGTAGAGTTGATTGGGGTGATACTGCATTAGTTGAAATAAGATAAGAAGAAAAAATATTTGAAAATTTACACAAGACTCATAATAAAATATGTAGTTATTGTAAAATAACACCTATTATTGGTACAATATATACATGCATATCATGTCCGAATTATCATTTATGTGATAAATGTCATAATAAAAAGACTCATTAGTAACATATCTTCATGTTTAAACACACAAGATTAGACAAATATGAATTTGAAGTAAATGTCACAGTCGAATCACTAATGTACTTATTCCCAGAAAATTTAAATGCTGGCAATCATGAAACTGGAGGATTGATGTTGGTGGGCACTGGATTCTAGAAATAAAGCAAATGTTCCTTCTGTCATAAGTCAAAGTAACTCAGATTATTATAATGTGGTCACATTGCAGATGAAAGTTGTATTAATAAAATGAAAGAACATTATTATTTATGTCCAATTGATAATCAACCTCAATTTATTGGATTATTTAATAATCTCTCATAAGAGGAAAAGGCCTTACATTAGGCAGAAACAAAAAAATGGATTATTCAAAAAGAAGATGAACACAATAATTAAAATCATAAACTACCTCCTATTGGAAAACACTTCTCAGCTAGACCTAAATAACTTAGTTAAAAACATTTTGATAGTTCTGATAATAAATAAATGAAAATCTAACAGTTAAAATAATAATAGTAACCAATAAAAAGATAGTTATCAGCAAATAGAAAATAATTAGACAATCCTTTATTTATTAAATCGGTTAGATCTCAAATGGAGAATATCATATGATTTTATTAATATAAATAAGTCTTCACACTTCATTTGTTATAAATTATATATCTTTTTATTTATATTTCTTCATTCTAATAAAAGAAGAATACATTTTATATATTATTGAACAATTTTTTAATATTAATTCATACTAAGTGGTGATTAAAAATAATGTTTAGATTATGAGAGAGAAGTTAAAATTATTAGAAAATAGAAATTAAAGATTTATTTTGGTACATAGAATACTTCTATGTAGTTGTTCTTATTAACTAGACTCATCTAATACTAAATATCATTTATAAATGATTACATGAATTTTAAAAAGGAATCATCATCTTCGTTTTTTGGATTAAGATATCCTAAAGTTAATGATATAATTTAATTATTAATCAATAAAGATGTTCATTTTTGAACTAGAAAGTGACTTAGAATTAGATTGGTATTATTAAAATAAATTAGTTTTTGTTTTATCTAATTCTTATATCACTTTCATTGATTTCACTCTCATACTTTTGTGGAGATTTATAAATTAAAGGCAATCATTGAAAAATGCTGTAAGTTAATAAGATTTAGCATAATTATCATCAAATTATATTAGCGTTTCTCTAGTAGTCAAACATTATTAAGAACATGTTGAATTTTATCTTTATGAGATTTAAACAAAATTACTTCGAAAATACGTCCTTAATTATACTTCTGCTAGGTCTGTTTAAGTATTAATTGATTATCTATTTAACAGTAATTGAGTTATTAATTTTATTAGAATAGTTTTTTTATTGATTGTTGATTAGGATTTTGTTTTGCAACGTATGGTTATTATCTTCCAAATTGATTATGAAATCTCTGATTTATTGTGATACATCATCTCAAAGACCTTTAGATTCTAATTTTTATAATAATAAATACATATATATTCGTTAAATATTATTTTTTATAATTGTACAATGTAATGTGAATTAATTATAAAAAGTGTAATTATCATGAAACCATTTGATTATTTTTTGTATACAAGTATAAGTGTGAATATATTGAAATTCTCATTTATTAATATAAATATTAATTAATGAATAGAATATATATATTTTTAACTAATTTTTTAGTAAATAATAAAATTAATGATGAAACTTTTGTGATGGTAGAATGTTAAGCAAAGTCAGGAGATATAATACTTCTAATATTAATTAAGAAAATATTATTCATAAATAATCTGATGCATTGTATGCTTTTTTATTTATAGAAGATAATGATTTTAGAATTTCTGTTACATTGTGATTTATTGAATGTTGTTTGACTTCTTCATCAGTATCGCAATCATCATCTTAGGTCTAAATATATAAATTAAATTGTACCCTTTTTTTTAGTTTGCATAAAATTTCTTTTGGAAATTATAAATATTTTTCATTATAGCAAGGATAAGAGACATATGATTCTGATTTTGGATTAAAAAACTTAGCATCTGGTAATCTTCCAAGAATTTTTTAATATTAATTGCTCATTGAAAGCTTCATCTACATTTTCTGTTATTATCGTATAGTATCATAATTAGTTAGATCATTTAACTTACGAATACCATCAGATCTGATATATTTTGTAGAAAGTGTGGAACTAAAAAAATGAGCGCAAATTTTTACTTATTCTCTTTAGTTTACATTTGATAAATTAATTATAAAAAGTATGATTAATAATTTTAATTTATCAAATACAATCAGGTAATCATTTATATTAAAAGGAAATAAATTATGATATGGGTAACATTCCAATCTAGAAATATATATTTAATTTATTATAAAATGCTAATATTAATAATATCTATTAAGTCTGGCTTGATGATCAATCTGACAAATTATAGCTTACCTATCTAAGAAGATAATATAATATACTAATAAACACTGGGTAGAAAGAAACGTTGAAAGATGAAGGCAAGCATATTAAAAATACAATCGAATAATTAACACTATTTGTAAATACTGTATTTTTGATTTAATTATTTAATGTAGAATATTTTTTTTTAGAATTACAACATAAGATTTAAGAAACTAAAAATGACTATATTTCATAATTATACGTTAATTAATTCTCTTATATGGAAATATGAATTCTATTTTAATACTTTTCTCTATTAATTTTTTATAAATTTAAAGTTTGTTTTTTCAAACTCTATTACTAAATCAAGAAATATAATATAAATTGCATTCTATTTAATATGTATATATAAACATACGAGATTCCATCTTGTATAAATATTAAAAATAATGAATACATAAATGGAGATAGAAAAAAAATTCAGCCAATGTGGCGAATACATCATACTTGAGACTTTAGGATCAGGATTTCATGCAAAGTAAGTTCTCTAAAATTATGGATTAGAGTCAAATTAGCTGAGAAAGATGGAAAAAAAGTAGCAATTAAGATTTTCAGGAGGTAGCATAATCCAGAATAAAATATCAAAGCTCTTACAAATGAAATCCTTATTCTCTAAAAACTAAATCATCCTAACCTAATCAACTTAATTGAATTCAATAAACCTCTTCCATATAGAGTAAATCATTCATTAATATTTAAATAGAGAAAAAATGGATAAACAGAACAATGTGTATGCATTATATTGGAATTAGCCTAAGGTGGAGAACTTTTTGAATACATAGCATCTTCAGGAAGGTTTGCTCCAGAAACTTCAAGATATTACTTTAAATAATTATTGTCTGCTTTGATTTACATCAAAAATAAAGGAATTTGTCATAGAGATTTGAAATTGGAGAATATTTTATTGGATTCGAATTTTAATCTCAAAGTTGCTGATTTTGGATTTGCCAAAATTATGGAAACAGCAAAATAAAAGACAAATCTTGGATCACCTAGTATTATCACTTATCTTAACAATTAGTGTATATGGCACCTGAAATTGTTGCAAACCGTGAATATAATGGAACGAAAGCAGATATATTTTCTACCGGGGTGATTTTGTTTATTCTTCATGCTGGCTCACCACCATTCTCAACTGCTTCTGATAGGGATCCTTTATTTAAATTGTTATTAAACAACAAAAGAGATAAATTTTGGAGCGTCCATGTGAAAAACTATGGAAAACAACCTGAATTTTTCCCATAAGATTTTATGTACTTTTATATTATTACTTCTTGCTAGGGATCTTATTGAGGGTATGTTGGCCCCAAATCCTGATCAAAGGTTTACTTTAGATCAATGTCTATAGCATCCATGGACAAATGGACCTGTTGCCACACCTGAATAGATTTAAAATGAATTCCAAAAAAGATATGGAAGAGTGCAAGCTGAAATCTAAGCATCTAAGATGAAATTACAAGCGTAAAAGGCTGCTTAATGTATATTGATCTTAATATTCAAAGAATAACCTAATATTGGTAAATTCAGGAGTTC
Source organism: Paramecium biaurelia (assembly GCA_000733385.1). Lineage (NCBI taxonomy): Eukaryota > Ciliophora > Oligohymenophorea > Peniculida > Parameciidae > Paramecium > Paramecium biaurelia. The sequence continues at coordinate 19,648 of JPFL01000661.1, forward strand.
GACTATCATTGGAGAAACAAAAGAAGAAGATTTCACTGAAATCATTGAAAAACATTAATTGAATTTACAAAACAGAATCTTAAAAAAAAGTAAGGATACAGGATTTCAAAATGAATTCAAACTTTATTTAGATCCAAATTTTTTGTTCTGCTATTTGTTAAAACATTGTGCTGAATTCAATTCCAAAGTTAAAAAGATTTATGATACTAAATATAAAGTATATTACTTATTTTTATTTTAGATTAACTTTGAAATTGATGGGTTAATAGATGAATCCCTCGAATATTAATTAGAAATTTTAGATTGTGAAAATGAAATGCTTAAATTAAATTTCACTAAATTGTCAGGAGATTATATTTAATTCAAATAAGTTAACACCAGGATTAAAGAGGCTATTCAAAAAAATTATGAGTAATTCTTGAAAGTAGAAATTTAGTAAGTATGAAATATATGAATTATGTTTAAAGCATCTATAATATTATAATATTATATTAAAGACTTCATCATAATCTAGTTATTAAGTAGTTCAACATATTATTTATTTTTTATAGTTCATAAATGAAGTCCTTTTTCAATTTAATGGCAATTTTAAATATAAAATTTGGGAGATAAATTATCTATTAATAGTTAGATAGATTTTATAAATAAATTTATTGATAAAATTATTGATTGATTGGTTGGTTAAATTTAATCAAAAATGTCTAAATTTTCATGTTAATCCTCATTTTTTTATCCATAATTAAAAAGATTTAAGAATTGTAATGATGATTATAGACATATATATATTTTATATGTTTTTGACATTCTATTCAAATCTTTTGTTGAAATAAAAGAGAAGTAACTAAACTAGGATAGAGGAACAAATATGACTTGAATATGTATTGCAAAGAATTAGGGGAATAAAATAAAATTTCTGTTGAAACAAATTTAATTAACTTATGATGTATGAAGAATATGATGATTTTCCTCAGTGCTTTGTTAAAGCCATTCGTATATATTTGAATGGAGATTCCTCAAAGTACACAGATTTGAAGATTGCTTAGAATACGACATGGAGTGACATTTAAACACAATTAGATTAGAAATTTGGGAAATTTAAGGAGATGAGATTGTTTACATAATAAGGTGTAGAGATTTTTGATGATGATGTTAAGTTTTTTAAGGATGGATAATCTTTCTATGCATCTCGAGGAGGTATTAATAAGTATTTCAATTTCAGATGAATTTGATCCTTATTCACCATTCTCATAATATGAAACAATCAAATAATTGGGAGAAGGAGGTTTTGGATGTGTGACACTTGCTAAACATAGGATTACAGGTGAATTAGTTGCAATAAAGATAATAAAAATGATAGGAAATGCTTAAGACATAGAACTAAATTTTCGAGAAGCAGAAGTTCTTCGTTCTTTAAGTCATAAGAATATTGTAAAAGTGTATAATTCTTATGCATTAAAAAACACATAAATGGCTGTGATAATGGAATATTTGGAAGGTGGTGAATTGAATGAAAGATTGAAATAGAAAGGAGGAAGATTTACAGAAGAAGAAGCATGCAAATATTTTAGATAGATAGTTTGTGCAATATCTTATTGTCATTAAAAAATATAGTTCATAGAGATTTGAAATTAGAGAATTTATTATTCAGCTCACCTGATTCAGATGAATTAAAGGCAATAGATTTTGGAATAGCTGGAATTCAATGTCCAACAAATACTGATCATGTAAATATTGGAAGTTTACATTATATGGCACCAGAGATTCTAGCTGGTAAAGTAACAAGAGTGAGTACTTCAGTTGATATATGGGCAATGGGAATAATATTGTATAAGATGTTGTTTGGAAATGTTCCATTTAATGGGAAAACTCAATAAGA
>JPFL01000662.1:0-21346 GCA_000733385.1 Paramecium biaurelia
ATTGGTCCCATTTTTCCTTTGACTGCCTTTTCTTCTTCAGCTCCATCTCTAAAAATTACTTATTATAAGAGTGGAGGATGATATACTAATTGAGGGTAATCCCAATTTTTATATTACATGACTTCTTAATCAGATTAAGGAATTTATTCAATAGGAGCCCAATCATCAAATCCTGTTCTTGGATTAATATCGAATTTAAATGAGTAAGTGTTTGTTTCTTGATATTGAACAGGTAATGCAAATTTACCAATACAATTTTCTTCAAATTCAAAAGTAAAGGCAATCTTGTTATATAAATTTTAATAATTACAAAATCTTTTTTGCCAACACCTGCATATTCTGCTTTTTACCAATCTTGATTGACTAATTTCTCAACTTCTGATCTTTTTGTTGCTCCTTTTAAAAATGCTCTAATTTTAGACATCCTATTATCAAATCTTATTCTATATATAACTCTTGTTACTGCATAGATGAATTTTTTTAGTTTCAAAACTAATAGAAAATAAACTCCTTACTATTTTTTTGATTTTAATGATATCATTTTTTTCAAAATCCCATTAACATTCATATTTTGGTAAGATTTAATCAGCAACTGCATTATCAATATTAAGTTAAAGTTGATACCTTGTAATACCACTTTAGTATATCTAATTTAACATCTATTAATTAAATTATTCTCGTTGACTAATAATTTCAGAAAAGGTTTCTTTTTATATTGGTGAATCTCCTATGCATTATTTGAGTTTATTTTCTTTTTCTTTATCTAAATTTGCTATTTAATTGAAATGATCTAAATATTATTTCTCTTTAACTTGTCTTCCTTAAAGAGATACACCTTATTTGATTTCTAAGACTTCATTTTCAATTATTTATGGTCTGACTCGTTTTGTAGTTGGTTTTATTATTGGATAAAACTATTCAACTTAATCGTTTCCTCCAGTTGCTTCATAAATAACTTATGGAGATTATTCAGGTATAGAATATTCATCAATATTCTCTTAAGATGATTATAAGTCTTTTGGAATCAATTTTTGATTTTATTGTTTTGGTTATTAAATTATGGAATGTAGTTTTCTAGCTGAAGCAGGTCTTCTAATTCTACTTAGATTTTTATCATTTTATGATCGACCAGTTCCCATTAATTTGATTGGTAATGGTTCAAAGTCTACAGATCCTACAATCAATTCAACTTCCATATAAACAGTTACATTAATGGAAGGTCTATACATAATTTCTATTTCAGTTACTCCCTTATCAGGAATAGTGCCTCTCAAGGGAGTTATTTTAAAATCCATGTTGTCTTTGATTACAATGAATTCAAAATCAAAGTTAAGTGGTACCTTATTTTAAATTGGAAATCTCTATCCTACATTAAAGAAAATACTTAAGAAAACTATTCTCCCAATTCAAGTGTTCCAAAATCTAAATATCTAGGAAATAGATCTCTTAAATAATCTCTGTTGATTGCTGGAAAAGCATGTATTGGAATAACAATTGAATCAAATTAAGTGTTGATTCTCATAGAATCCTAGTATAATTTATATTCAAAGGGTTTGAAAGAAATATAAATTTCTTCAAACATTCCAGAAGCAATGGCTCCCTTTTTATCATATTTGATATTGAAGAAATTAGTTTTAGGAGGTATAACCAAAATTCTTTATGGTTAAAGATATTTGTTAATCACACGAATTTTTAATAAATTGAGTTTGCCAACTTCAAACCCTGCAAATCTAACTATTTCAGGTTCAATAATTATTTATTACTAAATCACTTTATCCATTTCATCTAAAATTAATATATAGTATTTCTAATACTTTTTTTATCTAAATCTTTAGCTTTTAAATGTGGCATCTTAAGAGAATTTGGAGCAGAATCTGAAGGTTTCAATTTTAACATTATAAATTGATAATTATTTTAATGTAAAATCCATATTAGTCACTTGGCTTACCAGAAGATGCTACTTTTAGTTAGATTAAAGAATAGTATAGAGAATTGTCAAAAGTGTTTCATCCTGATAAATAAAGTTAAGAGAATTATAATTTAAGTGTGGAAACTTTTGAGAAAATTGATTAAGCATACAAAATTATTGGGAATGAGTTTAATAAACTAGTTTATGATAATTTTGGGTTTGCTGGTGTATAATTACTAATGGAAAATAAATAACATTTTGAGTTAATTGAATGGTAATTTCATTAAGGAAAGAATGTTATTTAAGATATAAGAGTTTAATTATTGCTTCTAAAGTTAGAAGAAGAAGAATTAAGTTCATATTCTACATTGAAATCATTTTTATGTGAAGCCTCATTTTAAAATACATTTATTTGTACCACAAATTAAAATTAAAGATGTGCATTTATATAATAAATCTTACAATTACCTCGTTGGAAATAGTTTGAATTTGCATTAAAATCTGAAATTAATCTACTCAATTTTAAAGGTTATGAGATAGAAAGTAGTAAAAATTATTTAATTACTGCATTAAGCCTAAATTTACCATTAATAAAAGGTTGTGGTATTGAAATTTAACAATAACTACCAAATTTAGTAATTGATTAAATTACATTTAAAAAAAAGAATTCTTTAGGAGAGATTCATTTCAATCTCACAAGCAATGAAGAACGTATAATACCTTAAATTGTAGCAGCAATTGGTAAAGATTAATCATCAATCCAAATCACTGTTGATGCATAAGAATAATAGTTAAATTTTGATAAATAACTTTCAGAAAGATTAACACTTTAAGGATATATTAAACATAAAAATTATAATGTTTAATTATCTTATTAGGTTGTTAAAGAATAAAATTATGGTTCAAGTCTTAGATTATGTTATTATAAAACTGTTAATAAATCATTATTTTTATTGGCAAGTGATTTTAAAGCTTAATATACTCATTTGAGATTTGATTGGTAAAGTACTATATCAGATAATAATCAAATGTCAATACTATTTACATTAAGAAAGATTAATTCATAAATGAGATTTCCTTTTGCATTTTAAATTAAGAGTTTAAAATCTTTATTATTTTGGATGATTGGTCCTTAAATACTTCCTCTAATTTGGAAAAAGAATTGGTTTAATCCTTGGAATGATTTACAAAATAAAAAGAGATAACTCTATACACATAAAATTGAAGAATATTAAAAATTTAATGAAGAAACAAGAAAAAATATCTTATAAGGTGATAGCTTTTAAAAGATATTAAAATTTGAAACTGAATAGAAGTATAAATTTATATTAATTATAATAGTGGTCTTATTATTACATTAGCATATGCTGGTGAATTAGGAGATATAAATTAATTTATATAGAATAAAGTACCAAATAAATTCTTGTCTAATATTAAAGAATAATTATAAGCTGAAATATTTGACAGTGGATTATTTGTACCTCCAAATTGTCTAGATAAATTAGATGGATTTTTCAAAGTTTCAAGCAAAAAGTATTAATTTATCTAGTTTATAGAAATTCATCTCATTATTGGGGATATGTTGAATATATTTATTAAGGAAAAGAGGGAAGTAAAAAATGGAATTGGTCAGATCCTTTATCATTAGGAAATGTTTGTAAATAAAATCAGTATTCAATAATTGAAACTATTTTGGGATATATATATAAATGATATAATATCAATGATGTTTACTTTTATCCATCATAGAAGTACGCTTAATCTATGAATATCTTTCTTAAATCTATTAGTCTTTTTGAGGATCTAAATCAAGTTGTTTAAGCATTTGATTATTGAAGGATTCTACTGAATCTTCAAAAATCAAGCACTAACAATCTTTGCTTACTAAACATTCAGTATCTTGAGGAGGTATATAACTGTGTCATAAAATATATATTTTACGTATATTGAGAATAAACTTTATTATTGATGTCCTTTAATTCTCCCCTAAATAAATATCCACCAAAAATAAAATCACATTTTTCATTTGCAGTAAATTTTTTTAATTTACTTTTTGTTCTAAAGAAATCTAATAATCTTTTTATTTCTAAATTTGCAAGAAGTCCAGCTTAATTTTCATACATTTTTCTTAAGTATTCTAAGAATAAAATTAATAATTACCAATTGAATTAATATATATCCTGAATTCGAAATCTGGATTCTTGTTCATTAAATCTTTAAGAATTTTAAGATTTAATGAATAAAGTAAAGAGTCAGCAGTAGTCTTAGCAGTACTCATACATGTTCCATCTCCTATAAGATTAGTATATGTTATTAAAGATCCTAAACCCTTCCTGATTGAACCACCTTAGAATTCATCTACTACATTGCCTTTGCTCACAATATAGATATTCTAACATGTCATTCCTTATTCATATATTATTTCATCTGGACCAAATTTCTTTTCATAAGAACTTTTAATTATGTTATCTAAATCAGTTGATACAAGACCAGAAAATATAGGAAATTCCATAGCTAAGACATGAAAAGATGGTAAAACCATTTCAAATTAATGATTTTCTAAATCAACTAATCTTGTATTAATTTCTTTTTTAAGTAATTAATATTCTTTATCATCAACTAATCCATTTTATTATGTATCGTCAAGATAATGCCTTTAATGTGTTAATATAGAATGTGATGCTCTTTTAGTTTAGATTGCTCTAACAATTTCAGGAAAAGTATCATTTAAAATACCTAAATAAGCTTCTGCTTTTTCTATTTCCTTATTAAGTTCTTCCAAAACTATTCGAACAGCATCTTTACTCATAGGGAAACTTCCAGTTAAATGAAATGCTTCACTTGCACAAGATAAAAATGTTGTAGTCACATCATAAACAAATCCTAAATGTTTAATCATATAATCTCTCGCAAATGATCCAATTAATGGCATTTCCTTAACTTTAAAGAAAAAGTTAACACTGCTAAAATTTAAGAAATTCTTATATAATTAATCCCAAATATTTAATATTCCTTTTGTATGATCTAAACCTATATCACTTGATTCAATCAATAAACGAACAGTATCTTCTTCACATAATCCATACTCAAATTTATCATAATACAAGCCTTTCAAAATACGATAGATTCTATATCTAACATCCCCAAAGATTTCTTGGTCTGTTAATCCTTCATATAAGTTTGATGAACTTGATGACACTTTATTACTACCTAACATATATTTTATTTCAGTTTCTAATTTTTCTATTTTCTCAATGAATTTAGGTTATCCAATTAATTAATTTACTTAATTCCAATCAGCCATACTATAAAATTAATCTGATTCTAACTCTCTCATTTTATCTTATGAATTTACAATTAATTCTTCCAAATATTTTTTATACACTTTTTTCTTAACAACAGGATTTTCTATCATTTCTAGATATTGCACTAATGCCTTGCAAGTTGTACCATTAACTAAATTTGTAATTGCAGCCATCCCTGCTCCATAGAAGACAGACAAATGTCTAAATCTAGCTGGTAGTTCTTCATCACATCCAACCATCAAAGACAATGTTAAACCTAAAGCTCCTCTCAATCCACCATATACAAGAACTATAAATTCAGACTTAGATATAGGATATCCAAAACATCTTAAAAATGGCCAGAATGTCAAAATCATTATGAATCTAGCAATTATCATAAAAAAGTAAAACACAATCATCCTTATATAATCTGATTTGTGAATAAATGTTTCTTCAATTACTTAAGTACCAACAATAATTCCAACTAATAAAAATATTAAAGTATCACAAGAATATTAAACAAAACCCCAGACTGTATGTACAGAATGTTCAACTGATGATCTTATTCTAGTTTTTCCAAAAGCACTCCAAAATAAACCTAAACCTACAACTGCAAGTAAACCACTAGTTTTAAAAAAGCAAAATTCTGCCCAATAAAAAGTTAAATATGTGAATACAAATGTTAACCATGTTACTTCTATATCATCACCTAAAATTCTTTTTGTCCATAATGCAGCTAATATTCCTAAAATCAATCCCAATACTGGTCCTATTAATGAGTTTCTAACAAAATTAAGAACTACTTATCCTGCGGTCACAGCTTCTCCTTTACCGCTTGCTGCTTTTGAAAATTTGTTAAAAAATATAAAAAATACCATTGCTACACCATCATTCAATAAAGCTTCTCTAAATTTTTAAAATATATAAATACCCCTCTATTAAATGATTGAATGCCAAACTTGCTCCTAACTCTTTAAGTAAAGCAACTACTGCCACAGGATCTGTTGCTGATAAAACAGAACCAAGAGTAAATGCTTAATACCATGTCATATCATTATCATCATATCGTAAAACCATTTTAAATACAGCTCCTAAAAGAATTGCACCCTATTTTTAGATTTATCAAATACCCAACCACAACCAGGACCAGCTAATAGTAAAATGTTTACCATCTGATATTTGAAAGTATACCAATCACAATTAAAAGCTGACTCAAATAATAAAACTGGAACAAACACAAATACTATTAAGTGAGGATGCATTTTTGACAAAATGCTTGCACTTTCTCCAACATAACCCAAACTCTTTTAAAGTAATCCCAAAAGGATTCCTAATGATAAAATCATAGGAGAATATGGGAATCTAATTTTATATCACTTCCATTACTTTGTCTTTTTATTGATCTCTCTTAATATTAAACCTGCTACAATTCCCAACGTTAGAAAATAAACGATGTTTGCAGACTTCTCCATTTCATGCTCATCTCTCCACAATGAATCTTTTGGGGCTTCTAATTCCTCTTCATTGCCCTCAAATTCATGTTCATGCTCTGCCATTTGAATAATTAATTTATTGTATATTTTACAGATACTGCAAAATCATTTAAAATTATGCTTATATTTCATACAAATTTTAACGTAACATGACGTTAGTTAACTATTAAACTAAGAATCTTTAAATTTAACAATTTATAAACATTAACAGAAGGATAATAAATTCAATATCTTTAGCATCATAATGTTAATTGCCTCATATTAAAAATTAATGTGATCATAAATTTTATCTAAATAAATGCAAAGTTAATTGAATAAGAACATTAAAAATCTTAGATTTGCATTTTCATTTTCAAATGTAATCTATAATTAGTAAATTATATGATGATGATTAATAGTTACTTAAGAAGAATTTGAATTGATTTCATCATTTTTTTAATTCAATTGCTTTAGAATAAAAATATCAAAAAATAAGAAAGGAAATAATGCTGAAGACTGGAAAGTATTTAAGAAATATAGAGCATTTGATATTTGTAAATCGAAATTTTAAATTGCAAATCAATTCATTTTCAATTTATAATTACCCCTTTAAAATTTGTTTTGGTAGTTTCTATATTAAGATATACTTACCTTTATATTCTTCATTATTTTCCAACAAATAATAATTAAAAACTTTTTGGTATTGTATTTAATCAATCTGAACAACTTACTTAACAAATTAAGAAATATTCATATGATAATTAAAAAATTGAAATAAATAATAAGAAATTTTTAATATATTTAAAGAAAAGGCAAAGGTATTTCATTTTTCTTAAGTAGAAAAGTCTTTCATAATATCAGTCTTTAAGTATTCATATATAAGATTAAAAATAAATTCACAAAACATATTAAACTACATTATTCATACTTGATTGATTTTCTTGCGAACTCTTGGTTTTAAAACTTAGAGAAAACAGTTTCAAATTTGATTTAATAGTTAATCTAGTCTATGTGAAATTGTTTAATGATGAAAAATTTCAATTTATTTTCAAATGAAATACTTTAATTATGTATCATAACATTATTTCCATAATTCCATAATAGTTTTATAAAATTTAACATTAGGGTTGAAATTTCAAACTAATTAATGACATTAATAAATATTCTCTAAATTTAAGTTATTAATGTCTTTCCTTTATATATCAACTTTGTAATATCTACCTTTTACAAAGGTCAAGTATTGTTATAGTCTTTCTTTTTTAACTCATATTAATGTGGGAGTACTTTATATTAAATACTTAATATTTGTAATAATCCGTTTTGAATGCATAACTATTATATTTAATAAAAAAATGAGAATGTATGCCCTGTTTGTGCTGTTGATGTACGCAACAGCATTGAATTTCGAGGCATCTTTGATGTCACATACATTAGCAGAAGTAGATGCTTTGGACACTTCACAGTTGAATTGCCAAACTCCTCGATCACACTTTGATGAATTGGAGTAAACCTTGAGTCAATGGTAGAATGTTTTGGAGAATAAGGAACGTATCCCTTCACATATTGAAACATTAACTGAAATGAAACACTTAATTAAACACAAGAAATATTAGTAGTTGGTAGATAAGATTAAAGACTTGGATCTCATATCCCCACCAGTGCTTTCTGAAATATAAAACAAATTATAAGGATTGCAATCTCATGGTAACAAGTTTTAATTAATAATTAAGATAAACATGAAAGAGAGGAATGCACAGAAACTTTAACAAAATTGTGTGCTTATCTTATTAAATAAATGAATAATGTTCACTAATAATGTTAGTAATCACCTGTTACAGTCATTAAAGTCAAAGGTAAGATCGACGATATCAAAATTATTCAATCTGGATGTTAATAAGCATGTCAACCTACATGTCCAGATGAACCTGTACCAGAAATTCCTTCAGAACTTTCAAGTGAAGAATTTACAGAAGAGCCAGTTGAAGAAGGTGTTCCTCCTACAAATCCAGATGAACCTACTCCAGAGGACAAGCCAACACCAGATTAACCTGTAGTACCTTAAGGCGAGGAGGGTCCAACTGATGAGCCTCCAGTTAATCCAGATTCAGAAGAATCACCTGATTAACCAATAGTGCCAGAAGATGGAACTGAGGAGTGGACTATCCCAGGAGAAGAACCAGAAGTGCCTAAACCTGCTACTGATCCATTCCCTGAAGAATATAGGGAAGAATTCATTTTTGAAGAAATTCCTCCTCCACAAATTTCAACTGATCCTCCTGTAGAATTTCCAGAAGAATATAGGGAAGAATTCATTTTTGAAGAAACTCCTCCTCCACAAATTTCAACTGATCCTCCTGTAGAATTTCCAGAAGAGTATAGAGAAGAATTCATTTTTGAAGAAACACCTCCTCCACAAATTTCAACTGATCCTCCTGTAGAATTTCCAGAAGAATATAGGGAAGAATTCATTTTTGAAGAAGTACCTCCTCCACAAATTTCAACCGATCCCCCTGTAGAATTCCCTGAAGAATATAGGGAAGAATTCATTTTTGAAGAAACACCTCCTCCACAAATTTCAACTGATCCCCCTGTAGAATTCCCAGAAGAATATAGGGAAGAATTCATTTTTGAAGAAGCACCTCTTGATTTAGATACTCCAATCGATTGCCATTCATCTGAATCAACAGAAATAATAGAGTTGACAGCCACTTAAGTTGAACCTGGATTTGCAAGCACACTTACAATTACAAGTGAATATGGTTTTGGTTTATACTTCAAAAAATTATAAAAATATCCAGCTTTTGCTGATGGTGAAGAATTCCATTTAGCCAGTTTATAAGATAATGGAAATACAGTTTTAGGAATATTTGTAACTAAAACTGGTGTTAGATGTGTTACGTCTGATGTAGAAACATAATAATCTACATCTGTAGAGAATGATGACTTTGAAGGTGATTGGAGCTTTGTATTTATCAGTCATGGTAATGGAGTTACTGGATGTGGAGTAAAATTCTTTGAAGAATAACCAGCTTTGAGATAAACTTATGCAACTCATCCAATTTTCAGTACTTTAGAATTCAAGATTGGTGGTGAATAAAACCCTTATCCATCCTTCTAAGGGTAAGTTTATGGACATTTTGCAGTTTCAGCACCAAATCTACACTTCCAAGATGAAAAAACATATAAAAAAGTTGTTGATTCATGTAATAATCCTCCCGAGGAACTTTGTGAATAGGATACTCATGTATTAGGAGATTATGAATTTTCAGGATTTGATGACACCTCTGAAGAAAGATATGACTTTTCATCTTGGAATGATGGTTATTCTGTTTCTGGTTGGTTCAAATGGGAATCTTTAGAAGATTAAGATGTTTGGCACACTGTCTTTAGATTGTCAGAAAATACAGTTGCTAATTTAGATGATATTCAATTAGGAGATAGAGACTTGGCTCTTTATCTTGGTAATGATTTGGTTGGCAATCGATATTAAGTTACTACATACACATATTCAGGATCTGGTAATCCTAATTTGTGGGATTCTGTTGAATATGGATAAACATTGGGACAATGGCATTATGTTTACTTTGGTTACAGCAGAAGAACCAAATATGCTAATTATGCTATTTATTTATCAGAGACAGAGATGCCTTCCAATTAAATTCATGATGTCCGCCATTATCTTGTTCCTTAAAAAAGACTCTATATTGGTAATGATGGTTTATACCCTGCCTTCAATGGTAAATTCTATAATTGGCGTGTAAATCTTTGTATCGGTGATGTTGCTATTGATGTTGTAAATCAACCAAAAGATATTCCTTTTGGATACAATCCTAAACCTGAAAGTCCATAACCTGAAACATTTGTATTCCCTGAAGAAGAACCATATTGGCCAGAAGAAGAAGAAGAATTTGTTCCCGTTGAACCATAACCTGAACCATTTGTATTCCCTGAAGAAGAATCATATTGGCCAGAGGAAGAGGAAGAATTTGTCCCTCCTCCATCAACTTTGATCCCTGAAGAAGAATCACATTGGCCAGAAGAAGAAGAGGAATTCGTCCCTGTTACACCACCTGAAGTTCCTTCTGTTGTTACTGATGAAGTATAGCCATAACCAATACGTGATCCAGAAACTGATCCTTCACCTGCACCTGCTCCAGGACCTGAACCTTCACCTAAACCAGCACCAGGTCCAGCTCCTCCTTCTGAACCTTAAGTTCCAGTTGTCAAAGAGTATCATATTTTATTTATGTAAATTAAGATGTGAGGCAACAATTGATGTTACTAAAGAAAATGCTGCTGATATTTTATGTGCTATTTCAGAGTATTTAGCCTAATTAGCATCTGGTCATGTTCCAGAATTAGGTATCAATCCATCAAGAGTTTGTTTCTGCTTGCAATATGATGAAGGTAATACTAAATATTTATTATTATTAGGTGATTCAAATGAGGCATTTATGCAGGTTGAAGCTATTCTTAAAGAAAACGATGCATTCACTATCAATCAATTAGTTGGCTAAAGAAGAATTTGATTTAAAATAATAAACATCATCAAATTTATAATCTACAAGTTTCTAATTATATTATATAAATGTTTTCAATTTGGATATATTTTAGAATTAATTAATGTGATGTCTAATTTATAATGTGATATCTAAAGTAAACCCTGTATAAGAATATTTTGAGAAAATAATAGTATACTTCATATTAGAATTTTGAATTTTAATGTAAGGATTAATTCTATTCACATTAAGATAAGAGTTTATAACTTAGAATGCTTTATAAATAAAATGCAAGGGTTGATAAGAATTACATTTAGAAAATTAAAAATATAAAAAGGATTTAATTTCGATAGTAGTTTTATTTTAAGAAATAAATATTTATCATCGTTAATTTGGATTAAATAATTTATTTTGGTTAGTTACTAAAAGCTGTTTAAGGTATTTATTAATTCTTGTTTCATAAAATAGTAATAGTAGTAAAAATTGAAAATAATAGGCTTTCATAAATTATTTATAATAATATAAATATATCTTTAATACAACTCAAATTAGTACCTAGTCAGAATAGAAAACCTATGATTCTTATCAGTTTGCTTTTTAAGACAGGTACTATAATATTCTAAATTGATGCTAAATATATACTAAGAGATTAATTTGTTTCATCAAAAAATTTTATAGAGTTCCCTATCTGTATTAATTTTAGGGTTATAACTTGATAAAAACAAAACAATATTTGTACATCTAGAAGTAACAAAACTCATAAATGCAATTTTTATAAGCATAAATATTTTGTTTTAATATCAGTTCAATTCAAAGGATATTAATTACTTTGTATCTTTTACTGTTTGATCGAAAATAAAAAAAATGTTTCTATCAATTTTTGTTTATAAATGAGGATCATTTGAATCATAACTTTCAATCCATATAGACTAGTATGCAATAACAGTAATTCAGAATTACAAAGAATATGAATTAAAATGATGACTCTATTTATCAAATAAAGAATGAAGTAATCAATAATTTTGGTTTACTTTTATAATTTTAAAGATTTAAATAAATTTTTATATAAAAAATTCCTAAGAATCACTTATTAGAAAGATAACATTAAATTTAGATGATTTATAAATATATATATATTCAATTTAAATTAGATTTATTAAAATAACTATTACATTAGTATTTCCTATATATTTTTTATAAGAGATGTAATTTATTTTATTCTATCTAACTCTACTTTTCAATATAATCTACTAAATTTAAACAACTTTGAATTAATCAAATTTTGATCTTAATTAGGAATCAAATGATGTGAGCCTGTAAACTAATTAAGAGAGGAGCAATCAATTAATAAATTCAATAATAAAATAAGTTTTTTGTTAATAATATGCTAATAATTTACTTATAGATTATATCAAAACATGAATGATGATAGTTAGTATTTAGTATTTGTTTTCTTTTTCAAATATGGAATTATCTATTTATGATTAAAGTTATTGGAATTTTGATTTACATGATGCAATATTAATTTAATGAAGGGAAATATATTTCATGTAGAAATCAGCTCTTAAAGGTAATAATACAAATCTTGCCTTATTTGTTTCAAAGATTTTAGTGTGATGACTAAAGAACATTAATGTAAAAGGTATGATATGTATATATAAACTTAAGATGTAAACGTGCGGTATGTGACAAATGTGCTTAAAATAAAATGATTATATTGGGTTATTCTAAAAGCAAAGATCCTCATAGGGTTTGTAATATATGTAAATCTGAGTCGGATATTCTTAAATAATTTGTTAAATCTAATATCATTCAGTTTAACAAAGATTCATTAGGAATTGAATGGCTTAAAAACCTTGGTGTTGATATTAGATAGATTAAAGAATAATACAGAATTTAAGAATAGAAGGACCTACTTGAATATTCTTAGTTTATTAATTAATTGGATTCCATTTATGATGAGATTGATAAAAAAATGAATTATTCAATAAAAGACTTTATAAGTTTGGTAGTGTAAGTAGATAAAGGTTCTGTGTTAGGCTCTATTAGGAATGTCCTTGGAACCTTTCTCAGAAATCATCCAGAAGTAGGTTTCCATCCTAGTTTAATTTTTACAACTTTGATCTTGCTTTGTATTAGCTCTGAAGTTACATCTTATGGATTACTCAAAGTTATGTATACGCAATTAATTCCTAAAGCATTGCATTTTCGGAACTTAAGACTTGGTTATGATTTTAAATCTGAGCTTGGGGTGATGATCAAATCATTCCATAATTTGAAAATTCCAACTGAACCAATAAAACCTTTTCTGTAAGAAGTGGGACCTTATATTGTGTCTTTGACAATAAATGCTTTTGAAATATAAACATCTTTATTTATGTTTTCTTAATTATTTTAAGAAGATGGATTTAATGAGTTTATAAAAGTACTTGCTTGTGCATTTAGTGTTCATTAATTTAAAGACTCTATAGATAAAAATAAGTTATTTATCTTATGGAATGTTAAAGATCAATAATTTTAAAAATATTATTAAGAAACAAAAAAATAAAGAAGTGATTCTAATAGCAGTGTAAGATCTATGAGTTAATCAGAATAACAATAATAATTAGAAACTAAATTTAAATAATAAATCAATTTACTTTAATAAGAAAATTAATTTTTAAAGTAAGGAATGGGTGTGGATAAGATGAAAATTTCTTAATAAAAAATAGAGATAGATTAATTAACTGATTAAATTTAAAGTTTTTAGGTAGAAATCAAGAATTTAAAATTTGAATATTAGAAAATTGAAACTGAAAATTCTAATCTTTTGGAATCAAATCAAAATCTTAAATTATAATTTATGAAATAAGAAAAGGCTAATGAATCATCATCATTTACATTATCTACTAAAAGTGATTCAACACATTTAGAAAATGAACTCTTAAAATGTAAATAAGAAATAGAAGTTTTAAAACTTTAAAATACTAATCCAACATAAATGGCACAATTAGTTAAATTAAAGAATGATTAAATTGCAAAATTAACTTAAGAAAAATCTGAATTAGAAAAAAAAATAGAAGAACTTGAAGAACCAAAAATTTCAAAAAGAACATCTTCAGTTGCTTAAATTAGTAGTGTAATTAAGGATTTAGAGGATGGGAAAAATTTACTTGAAAAGAAAAATTAAGAAATCTTAAATTTAAAAAAATAAATATAAGATTTATAATAATAGAAAAAATCAGATTAATTAATGACCTCATCTCAAACACTTGTTGAAAATCCTCAAAGAAACTCTAAAATTGATAATGATGATGATATTTCCGATGATCTTTAATTGTTAATCCAAGATTAAGATCCAGCTAAAAAAATAGCAGCTAGAAATGTTAAATAGTTGATAGGTAAACTAAATGAGGAATTAATTTATTATAAGACTTAAGCAAAACTAAAGAAAGAATAGGTGGAACCTTTCCGTTAGAAAAGTGAATCCTTATAAAAATAACTGGATTATTTAGTTGAATAAAATAAAGAGTTATAAATAGAAATAGAACATAAATAAGATTTAATATAAGAACTTGAAAAAAAGAGAGTCAAACAAACTATTGATCCAAGACCATAGGTAGTTTAAGAAGATAGAAAAGTCTTGAATGAAAATAAGCAAAGTTGTGCTGCAAATTCAGATTGCTAGATTTTCTGAATCAAATATATAACAAATTTAATTCATTTATATTGTTTAAGTTTAGAATTTAACAACTTGATGTTTTTGTTCAATTCAGATTACAATTCAAACAATTAATCTTAAGTTGATTGTCTACTAGCTCTGCTTTCTTTACCATAATCAATGAAGGAAGTATTTTACGAAATGGCAACATTCTCTTTATTTGGAGTCCTCGTCAATTATATTAATTTATCCTGTTGTTCAATAATTTTTAATTCATATTCTGATTTCAATTTATTTATTTAACTCTATACATTCTTCTTATAATAATCTAATTCTTATTATAAGGTCTTATTTTATTTAATAAGATTTATGTTTTCTTCATTTAGAGGTGCCACTTTATCTTCAATTTATTATAGATAGATATGTTGATCGTCTATTTAATAATATGCATCTCTTAACTATTATTCTAATCTTTCAATATAAGCTTCGCATTTATAATATTAATCATCCTTAGACTAAGTTAAAATTAAACCTTTATTCTTAATTCATGTTCAAAAGATTCTAATCTTCTGTACAATTAGGATATTTCATCTCTCATTCTTTCAATTTATTTTTCTTATAATTCTAACTTTGAAATTTTCTCAGTTTCTTTTGAAACAATCTATTATTCAGCAGCTAAAAGCTTTTGTTATAATTCTTCAACAGTTTTATTTGCTAATTCCAATTAGTATTCCATCAGTTAATTTTAATTATATAATTAACAAAATATTACAAGAAGAATTATAACTTATAATAAAATATATTAATAAACTAATTTTTCTTTTTTCTATCATCTATCATTTATAGAAAAATTAATTCTTTTATTATTAATATAAGGAATTGCTTCAACTTTAAATAACCTATGATTTCAACTGAAGAATTATACTCATAGTTTTAATTGATAGAGAAGGATTATGGTAAAAAATTTCAAAAGATGAGAACAATAGAAAAATTGTAGAGAGATGGAAAATAATTTATTTCATTTGATATTTGTTAACTTAATTTAGATTAGGAAAGAGAGAAAAAAATTAGAAGATGTAAATATTTAGCAATTTAATAACCCTTGTATTATTTTTTAAATTAAAAAAAAAAAATTTTAGTGTTTAATGACATTTTAGATTATTCATTGTCATAATAAAAATTTAAAGAATTTACAGAATCTGAATAGCACAAGATACTAGTATAAATATTATTAGGTATATAATGCATTGTATTATAATAGTTTTTAATGAGTTTGAGCAAAGAAAATTCGATTGGCAAATAAATGATTTAAGTTAGTTTTATTGTATAGATGGTGTTCTACAAATGTTAATTATTGATTATGTGTAAAACCAAAATAAATAGGATAGAAAAGACCTATTCAAAAAATTTAGTATATCATTTTAATATTTTTAAGTTGAATCACATTTTAAAGAATATATACCAGATATGGACAGGTTTCTGAATTCAAAAGAAGATGATTAATTTCAAGATTTGTTAGAATATTTATTTAGTTTGGAAAATATTTCTTCAGGGTAACTTGGTATTGAAGCTTCTTTTGAATAAGTAATCAAATGGCTATTATGTATTCCAAATTTTACATCAACAATCTATTATACTCCATTTTGTGTTATAAAATCATTTGATACTCCTCAATAAATTAAAACTATCATACCTAATGTACCTTAATAGATTGTATTTAAATAAAAAAGAATTCATAAAAGTCATAAATATTATGATGAATTAATGTTAAATATGGAAAGAGAAATTGAAATTTCAGAAAAAAATATGGAATATAAATAATTAACACTATGCTTTTTTTATATTAGAATTTAATCTAAACCATTTCTTTTTATGAAGTACTTTAAATATACTCTTAGTGATGTACTTAAACTTTGGAATAATAAGATTCCTGAATTCTACAAATTAAAAGTCTATCATTTATGTGATAGCTTTTCAACAGCAATATTTGAGTTGAAAAAAGCTAGCATAATTCATAGAGATTTGAAACCTTAAAATATATTTTTAGATGATTGGGATGAGAATAATTTTGAGGAATTTTATAAATATTCTATTATTATTGGTGATTTTGATAGATCTAAAGGATTATCTTAAGGAAAACCCAGACGACTAAACCAAAAAGAAGATGATTTTAATAGATATAAAGGTTAACCTTAAGAAAAAAACATAATATTAAACCCCAAAGAAAATGACTCTAATAGATATAAACGATAAGCAGAATATAACTAAATAACTAGAATAAACTCTAATTCTAAAATACTTAAAGAATAATTTGAACAATATTCCATGACTCTAATGTACTCTGATTCTAATATTTATAAAGAATAAGTTGAACTTGATGAACAACGCAACATGACCGTGATAAACTCTGATTCTTAATTATATAGTAGATAATAGGACTAACATCCCATGACTATATTAAACTCAGAAAATACTGGATAATATGATCCACCAGAAATAGAATCATCATTTTATTATGATATTTGGCAATTTGGACTTATCTGTTTCACAATTGCTAACAAAGGTATTTTTGCTGGTTGTTAATAAGGAGGTAGAGCTCTTGAAGACTCAGAATATAATTAATATTTTTCACTTTAAGCAATCAAAAATACTTTAAGCCACACAAATTATCCAGAATCATTTTTGAACTTATTGGCAAATTGTTTGAAAAAAGATTATAAAGAAAGACCACCTCATGATGTTATTCACTAAGAATTGTGGAAATTATGTGCCATAGAGCTAGAAATATATAGGTAAGAGTAAATAAATGAAAAAAGATATCAATCAAAATTATTCTGAAATGACTTCACCTTTATTAACATATTTTCTTCATTTTGTTTATTAAATTCAGAAGATTAATCTTCATTATAACTTATAAATTGGATATTCGAATCATAATCTTATTTTACTTCATCTAATTTCACTTAAATTTTCTACAATTTGGCCTCCTTTTTTTTTTTTAATTATCTATTTGATATAAAGTTTTCTTGTTCGTGAGCACCTGTTAAATATTATTCAATAAACAAGATGTATTCCTCTACATTTTAGATTCTATTGGATTATATTAAATCTATAAAGGCACAATTTTTTATGTAAAATTAAAACCATTTTCTACATATTTCATTACTAAATAATGCTTTAAAATCTTTAAGTGTATAATTTGATTGCTACCCTTTATATTTTTTATTTAAAAACACTTCCATATTTTAAGGGATTGGAGTCTTATTTTTTTAGATTTAATTCATTAAGAGTACATTGTCCATAAACTTTTTAAAATTGTTTCCAAATGTTTTTGGAATATTTTTGGTATTGGTTTCCTTTAACATTAAAGTTTTAAATCTTTAAATAGTAATGTTAGCTTAATCGTATGAAATATATGTTCTAAATGGGGGAATATTTTCATTATGTATTTAAGAGTATTGATCATCTTCATTATTCTAATCTGTTTGTTTATAATTATCTTAATTATCTTCACTGTCCCATTAATTCATTGATTATGATTTTTATTTTAATAATTGTAAATATTTAAGTTAACTTTATTTAATTAAAGAAAGATAATTCATAATAAATGTAGGTAGAGATTATCTTATATACCTTTTTTTTTTTTATTCTATTAAAAAATAAGTGGGTTAATCATTACTATTGATAACATTTTGAAGATTCAAACACAATATAATTATAAGATGAAAGTTAAATTGCAAAAATGTTAAGACTATTTTAATAAATATTATTAGAAATGAAATGAAATTCAAAAAATTTGAAGTTAATATATTAATTTTATTATAATTAGAATAAGGAAATATTAAATGTCTGAGAAAATCTTTAATTTATCTAAAAAGAACAATTATATATAAAATATAAATGGAGTCTTTTTTATATAATTTTTAAACTGTATAAAATATAAAAGGAGACTCTTAAAAATTTCATTATATATATGTTTTCTCACAAAATTCAATCATCAAATTAGTAAAACGTTTAGAAATGAAATAAAATTAATCAAAAAAAAATATATCATAGTTGTTGAAATAAAATATTCTAAAAAAATTTATCGATTTTCAATTTTTTAATATATATATTAAAATAACAATTGTGCCAATTTTATATAATTTTTGAATAATTGATTATTTATTGAGGAAGTTAATCAAATTTACATAACTTTAAATTTAGATTTGGAATAATATATAATTTTAAAATCATCAACTTTCTCAATTTTTACTGAAACCAACAATTTACAAAATTGATTTATCAATTTAAATCAAATGGAGTATTTTTGAAATAATTTTTTTATCGTAATATCATATATATAATTTTTAAATTGATTACAAAAAAAAAGAATTTAAATTGTATATGATTAGTTAAATTTGAAATGTTTAACTTAATCCAAAAAATGTTTTAAATTTCGCAACTCAGTAAAGAAATATAAACTTATGCCATCATACCATAATTAAGGAACTTAGGATCATAAATAGTCATATAAATTGAATATAATCAAATTATATCAGGTCCTAGTTGAATAATAATAATAGGAAAAATAAATAAGAGTTAAATAAGATTACATACTGTGATATTATTTCATTGTAAAAATTGAACTGAATAGTTTATTAATTCGATTTGCTATTTAAGTCTTGAAATGTCTTGTTAGAAGAACCTGGAAAATATAAAGAAATAAATAGATACTTATTTTGTTCATTAAAATATTATTGAATTGTATTAATATTAAATTCTTGAGTGGATTTGATTTATTGCAAATTAGATTTGAAACTTTATGATTGTTAAATGACTTATTTCTTTATTTAAGACTATTCAATTTTTAAAGATTGCAACTTTTATTTGATCTAAGAGAATTAAGAATATAATATATACAGATTTTAGAGTTTACTTGAGTTTAATTTCTTTAGGTGTTGGTTTATTTAAGGACTTGAATTTAGTTGGTGCAAGAGATTAACCATGAATGATAAATTATACAGGAGGTTATGGGGATGATTAATATAATTGATGTTTTCTTGATAAAGCAGTTGATTCATTTCTTATGATAAACATATGTCGATGAGAGTTTTTGGATGTTTAAGTTTTCATTATTAAATAATTAAATTGTATGTTTCATAAAAGTAATAATAGACACTTAGATTATAAATATTGTTAACCCTAAGTGTAATAAATGTTGAAAGTTGAGATTTTAAGTTATGAAATTGAGAATTTTAATTATGAAACTGAATGAGATATTAAAATTTAACTAATTAATCATGAATTATCTAGATGAGTATAAATGAATTATAAAATAAGAAGGAATGTATTTATTTTCATATTTGAGATACTTAGAGATTATTAAAAATAGTAAATATTTCATAAGTCATATAAATTGGATATCAAAAATAATTGAAAATATTAATAGGCAATTATGTATTTGAATGAATGATTTATTTTTATTATACAATCAAAATTTGTTCGATTCTTTTTCAATAATTTTATCTGAAGCACTTATCAATTGAATAAAATTGATATACTAATTAAAAATAATTATATATTTTACATGTTTTAAACATAAAAATGGAACTGAAACGTACATTAGTATTTAAATGACAAACCAATCAATAAATACATTCAAATACAAAGTAACCATAGCTGTCTATAAATATACTATGATTTATAATTACTTCACTTAATAAAACCATAATGAATAGCATATAAGGAACTTTATAATAAATTTCTAAAATTTTATATTTAGAGACCGCAGTTTTATGATGTTTTTCATTGCAATATAAAGTAGAGTACATTTGATACCAATGACTACATAAATCTAATGCCAATGCCCACAAAAACAAAAATCCAAAAGTTGGATATAATTTATAAAGTACTGCCAATAAACAAGCATTTGAGAATCTATCAGTGACCTAAAAGATATTAATCATATTTAATACCATATCTAAGACACTTCCGAAAACACTGCATTAATTAAATTTTCTAGCAGCCATTCCATCAAAAAGATCTCCCAATTAACTCACAGAATAAGCAACAGCTGATACAATAGGATTAAAGCTTCCTGTGACACAAAAGACAAGAGCACATATAATTCTTGCATATCCAATTAGATTTGGAATATAAAAGTATACAGACATGTATAATAAATTAATTTATCATTTTATAAACACTAAAACTCTCATTAAATCATCAGCATCAAATCCACAACTATCAAATGTTCTTAATTTATTATTTCCATTTCTTCCTTAAACCAATATCAATTTTTAATCAACAGAATAAAATTCCTCAAAACTCATATCCTTTACTAATTCTGTTCCAACTTTACCAACAACATAAATTTTATCACATTTAAATGATTTAGTTGGTTCATTAGGTAATAATTCATATTCCTCAATTTCTGTCAATAGATTCTTTGTAACTTTTATGGAAGGTATTCTTAAATCTGCCATCGCCTCATTAATAGATGTACAAATAGCTTCTAAGTATGCTATATCTATTTAACATAATAGAAACACTTCAACAAC